>JAGDFM010000087.1:31479-114499 GCA_019155715.1 Phytophthora pseudosyringae | reverse complement strand
GGCCGAGGATACTGCAAGTCTGACTCCGGGCAATAGGATAAAACGCCACGTCCAAATACCCGCCCTCCATAAGCTTGAGAGCAGCTTCCACAAGAAATATGAATGTGAATTATTAGGGAGACCGTCGCTCACCATATTGGTGCCCGTTTTCAACATACCCCGATCGACTCCTACTCGACAAAGCCAGCATCAGCCGACAACCCAGAACAAGAGGGCTGAGTATATCTCAAGCTGGTACGGAAGCGGGCGCGTTACGAAGGCAGTTTCCACAGACGCTTGACGAGGTCCGGCATCGAGATGAAGTAGCGATCGAAAGATGCAATGCCCTTTCTCGACGAAGCACATGGCATCGATTGATCACATCCAGATATGCCATTTCGTAGTCGATGGGATGCTGGGTGCGTAGCTATCGCGGTGTCAAATCCTTGCGACCAATTGTGTCGCCCAACGCCCACATGGCTGGATGGCACACACGAGAGGACAGGCTCGAGCACTTCAAAGACGATTCGTTCACGGTTCTCGATAATAGAAACGTAAGCATCATTGAGTTTGTTCACACCACCCAGTAGATACCCGCGAAGTCTCTGAATCCACTGCAAATAGCGATTTCAAGAGTTTGATACAACAAGGCCACGGCATAGTTTTCAAGTATGCGAGCCCAAGGGCGAAAACAGTCCTGATAGTGGTTACCCGACCTTACCTACAGTCGTCAAGACCGTCTTGAAGAATCTTGACAAGACGGGGGCGAAGATTTGCTTGGAGCTTTATCAGCCGCACGCAGTCCAAGACGATGACAAAAGGGTCTCTTGAGCGCCTTCGTGAACCGCACATTCACTTGCTCAAGCGACGCCGCAACAAGATCGTGGAGAGAGCTAATCCACGGGCATTGAGATGGCATTCCGCAAGTTTCCTGCTAGCCAACAAGTTTGCTGGTACCTGCAATCGACATCGAGCTGATACTTATGCCGGGCACTTACGGGTGTGAAAACCCCGACTGTGTGCGAGGTGACGCCCTCAGTGATGCCGCTTCGCTGCGCCCGGGGGTTTACAAATACCGAAAGGCTGCATTGGTGCTTCTGTTCTTCGGGAGTATCTTCATTATGTACGCAAGCTGGGCCATGGACCATCTTGATGCTACGTTGCCAATGAACAATATGGTGCTGGAGAGCGTAGCTAGCAGTGCCGTATCGTCCGACGAATCCAATCTTCTCTCCGGTCATGAGATTCTGCTTCGTGTGCACGGGAAGGTCAACCTTTGTGCTGACGACGGCGGAAGCGAGAAGCCCGACGACTCGGCGTTTACCGGCCAGCCGTGCAACCCAAGCAACCCGAACCAGCTCTTCGTCTACGACTCCCAAACACACCAATTCCGGAGCGCCAGGAAGAAAGGCTTGTGTCTGGATCACGGGGGAGGCTGGGCAGGCTTCGCGTTCGTGCGGCTGTCGAACTGCGACGCGAAAAGCATCAGCCAACGCTTCGTGCTTGAAACCAGCACCCTCCTGCTCAAAAACCTCTCGAAAGATGGCTACTGTCTGGACGATGGAGGTGGCAGCACGGCCGGCGCTTCCAAGTTCACAATCCGCCGCTGCAGCACCAAAAGTGAAAACCAGCATTTTGACGTGCTGTCTCAAGCCACGCTGGCAGCAGAGCAACAGAGAACGCTCGAAGCTGTCGCCGATGGAGCGAAAATTCTCCTACGTATCGCCGGCAAGGACGACTTGTGTGCCTCTGGACCGAGAGCGACGATTGCCTCGACCTCTTTGTTTCTGGTAGCTTGTGACAAGCAAAACAAGAACCAGCTCTTTACGTACGACGTGTTGGCCAAACGCCTTCGGAGTGCAGAGAAACCGGGACTGTGTATGGACAACGGAGGTGCGAAAAAGGTGTTGAAAACAGATACTCGTCTGGCGAGTTGCGATGCCAAAAGCTTGGATCAATCTTTTAGCTACGATCGAGCAACGATGTTGATCACTCAGCCCAACAGAGCGGGGCTGTGTCTGGATGACGGCAGCGAATTGTGGTTCGCGGCACCTAGGTTGCTGCTGCGGGAGTGCGATGTGTACAACGCTAACCAGCACTTCGAGTTCGTCCTCCAAACGGACCTGGGCACGTTGCCTGCCACGACGGTGGGGACAGCAACTACAACTGCGCTGGGGACCAGCACAGGGACGGCAACGACTACAGTGAGTACGACGTTAGGACCGACCACAGATGTCCCGTCAACATCAATTGCTTCACCTTCGACTTCACCTTCGGTGCCTCAGGCTGCAATCGTGACACCCAGCGTCATCACTCAGCCGCCTCCCGAGACATCTACGTCAGTGGAAATGCAATCATCGACAGTATCTCAAGTTGCGATTCACTCTAACGATGTTACCGCTGACATTCCAAGTCCTGTTCTTGCTGAAAAAAAGACAAACGCTCCAGTGGCTACTACAACTTCTACTCCAGCGACCGAAATGCGACCCGATTTGTTGCCGAGCCAATACGTAGCCATACAGGAGACGGAATTGACTCCAGGAGAGGGTCAGCACTCGATCACATCTGCCGTGTCGGAGCCGAAGCCAGCAGACCTCCCCGTTGTGGTCCCTCTCGTTGACAACTCATTCACCAATGTAAAGCTCCAATACTTGACGAAGGCGGATTTTTACGACGAGATCAAGAAGTATTTCTCCCAGACGAGCGAGAAGCTCAACGGCGAGGTCGCAGGAACACACTTGCGCTTGGAAGAAGTGAAAGATCGGCAGGAGAAGATGGTACGGTGCATTGAGGAGGCGTCGGCCCGCTTCCACGATCCGGCTGAGGTGACAGCGGAGGACTTGAAGGCAGCCATTGCGTGGGTGGATGACTCATGCATGGGTCAATAACCTCAAGGAGGCACTGGCGGCTTGTCGCTCTCTTCGAGATAAGTTCTTTCCTACTTGAGTACGTGCAATATATTCCACATTTAATGTGCATTGTACGCAACCATAATTCCTTCAGTAGTACCATTTTCACTATTACTGCAGCATCCAAAACGAATTCTCTCTCTCTCTCGAGAGAGAGAGAGAGAGAGAGAGCACGGTGTAGCACCCGCGAGTCAATGGGCTGCAACAACATCGACGGGCCCCGAGCAGCAAATGATGTTCCGGTGTGAAAAACGCGCAAACTCTCGTCAAACTCTACGTAGCAAGTTTTGTACAGTGCAACAACGCAGCGCCGAGATAGTAAGAAGCAGAAGCTGGTGCGATATACATTACTGTGCACGAAGCCTAGGTCCTAACAGTGTGCAAGGGCTCTAGTGCTCGAGGACAGTACCGGTCAAAGAACCGTTAGAGCCGTTAGCTTGCCGGGCGCTTCACTCGGCTGTCCAATGTTCCGGAACTTGAGCGTCTTCCTGGCGAGGCGCGTGTTGGTGCTTGGCGCCGTGGAAGCCGTCGCTGCGACGATGAGCTGCGCGACCCGCTCTTCCACCTCTTGCACGAACGCGAGGTCCTTAAACCGGATGCCGGTTGCGCTCAGCACAAACTCGAGGCCGCTTCGGCGGATCGAGGCGTCCTTCGGCGGCGCGGTTAGCGTCTTGAGAAATGCCGTTTTCGAGCTACTGAAGCAGAACGGCAGGCCCATAGAAGGCGGCCCCACGGGCAGTGACGGCTCAAAGAGCATCGCTTGCTGCTGCTCAATGGTGCGGCACATGGCTGGACGGACGGGGCTTGGTCTTCGCTTTGCTTTGTAACTTTAGCAGTGAGCGTCGGAAGCGAGGGTCCGACGCACGAGGTGAGATCTTGCCCGGTGAAACGACCAGAGCCGTTGGAGGATCAAGCACGACAAGGCGCGAACGAAACTTAGGACTCTATTGTACACCACCTCAACCCCTCCAAGCGCTGGGCAAATGCAGCGGGGAAACACAAGTACACCATCTAATCAACGACGGTGGGCGAGCCAGTAGTTTAGACGGCAAGGACGCGCTTTCGTTGGGGTTTGGACTCACCGGTGCGTTTATTACAGGCTCCAACGCCAAGGACGCTACTCACTGCGCGAGCGCTTCGTGCCGCAGCACCTGCGCGATCGTGAGCCGCTTGCTGGGGTCGATCGCCAGCATCCCGGACAGCAAACACAGCGCGCTGGTTGAAACGGACGCCGCCACCCCCCACGCCTGAAGCACCGCCGCAATCCCTGCGTGCTTCAGCGCTCGGAACGATCTCTCAGACGTGGAGGCCAGCGACACGAGCGGGGAGCCCGTGAGCATCATGAAGAGCACAATACCAAGCGACCAAACGTCCGCTCTCTTGGGGTCGTACGCGTCCCCCGTGACGACTTCAGGAGCCATGTAGTAGTTCTTCCCCACGTGCCGGTCGCTGACCTGGCGCGCGCGTGTGGCCAGGCCGAAGTCGCCCAGCTTGCACCTCCCGCGGTGCAGCATGATGTTCTCGAGGGAGACGTCGCGGTGCGCGACGCCGATTTCGTGCAGGAACGCCAGCCCTTCCACCACCTGCGAGAGCACGCTCAGAGCGTTCGAGCACGACATGGTGCGCTGTCTGCGCTTGCTCAGGTAGTCGTAGAGGTCGCCATCGGCGCAGTGTTCCATGACGAGAACGAGCGTCTTCTGCTCGAGGAACGAGTCCTGGTACTGCACGAGGTTGGGGTGGCCCCCTGCGGCCTTCACGAGGCCGGCCACCTCGCTTTCAATGACGGGGTTGTCGGGGATGTGGCCGTCGGCCGGGTACGACCGCATGAAGGCAGCCATGCGCTCGAGAGAAACCTGCTTGACCACGACGGACGACGCCATCGCTGTGAGTGCGGGCTTGCCTTTCTCTTGGATGTCTTCGCACGCGAGAACGCATCCGTACGGAGTGCTGCTGAGCTGACGGATGACTCGATACCGGTCGTGCGCCACCAGCATGCTCGCTCGCACCTTTGTTGTTGTTGTGAAGCTGCAGTCACGAGGCAAAAGCCGAAGTGGGCCTGCAAGAAGATTGTAGACCTGGTGAGCCGAGCGTTCCAGCCTTTGTCCGTTCAGTGTGTGTATGTGTGTGTATGTGGCTAACGCCGTTGCCTATTTTCGAGGACAAGACGAAGCGTGCGGAAGGACAAATTTCGGTGCCGTTGGCCCGACAGCAGCGTAATGCTTTTCGACGCATTCGACGCAGTACTTCCGGCGTGTCCGTGCGCTGGGAACCGAGCGTTTCTGCCGCTCGACGGATGAGTGGCGGCATTTTCGCAGTACTCCACTCATCCGTCTCTGACTGACAATCGCCATAAATACCAGTACATGTAGCGGAATGGATAAAGGTGTCGTCTATCAATCCGCGTAAGCTGCATCAAAGGCGATGAAGCTTCTCTGCTGAGAAGGCTGCGAGTGCACGACCATTGTTCCCGATTGCTAAGTGCCAGAAAGTTTGGGCCTGTGGTCGCTAGGAGAGACGCAGTGTAGTGGTCGCGGCCTCGAAGGTAGCAAGTAGCATTTCGCCTGTATGCCGAGGACGGTTGTACAGATCCTGTCTTCTCACGACTCCCAGCGCGAAGCTTACGCGCAGGGTGAAGCGAAGCCTTGTTTTCTTCTGTCACGAAAGGCTATTGATCAGCTCTTCCTCGTCGATTTCGGCACCTCAGCAATCCGACGTATCGTGAGATTGCCTGCCCTGTTCACAACGGAATCTGCGCTTTATGTAGGCGACATGACCATGAAACGGTATCCTACTTGTACATTCGAAGCATATTCATTGCCACGGTAAATTAGTTCATCCCAACCAACCAACGGTCTGCTCCAACATGCTGTCTATACCCGGGCGTTAAACCAGACACTTGCAGTGAAGCGCAACTATCTCGCTCACGGGAGCGGCAGAATCTTTTGAGTTCACCCCTCGAGAAATCAAAATTCCAGAGCAGTGGAAACGGTTATGTATTGTGCAAGCTCACACTCTCCCAGCGACCAATGGACCAGAGTGGGCAAGGCATATCCCTACTGCAGGACACCAGAGATCGTCGCGGGTGATGAATATGACCCAACACTTGCCGAAATCGCATTGCGCGACGGCGAGGGTGCCACCCATTCAACTGTAGAGGCAACATCTCGCAATCGTTGCTAGGTTAGATTCAATAAGGTGCGACTCAAACCACGACGACAAATTGCACTGGACCAAGCGGTGGCCAGCAGCAGCAGTCTTGAAACGTGTCAACGAGTGCACAATGTCAAACCATTATCACTGCGGAAAGCTAAGGACATTGCGGTATTTATTTTATGGAAAATGCACGAAATCGAGCACGATTCACTGCGCCGATCACTCGAGTAGAGGGTAGTACGCGTCGTCGTACTGCTGGAAGCGCTTACTGGCCGCGGCACGACGTTTTATGGCCACCAGCGCAACAAGCGCTACCATGGCACTCGCGCCAAGAGCTGCCAGCGTGCTGAAGCCGAGCTTGCCGTGCTGAAAGCTAGCAGCTAAGACAACGATAGCACTCCGCACAACAGGCTCACACCGTTTGATCTTAGACGCCTCAGGAAGCGCAGTGCACTGAAGGTCCGAGCTGCACTGGGCACAGCAAGTGTCCGATACCGACTTGAGCGTTGTCGAGCCACCTTCAGTCGTAAATACCACGCCGTTGCAAGCTTCGAACGGGCCCGGGGCGCCCACTGGGTCGGCACATGCGCCTTGCGTGCACACCTCGTCGCCGTGTTTCTCCGCCTTTGGCTCCTCGCATGACGTGATGGAGAACTTATGGCTACAGGCCTCCTTGACGGTGGTCGTCTCGTCATAGTGCTGGAACATGAAGTCGCATCGGACTCGAACGTCCGTGTCCTTGGCGGTGGTCGGCTCGTGCACAAGCTCCAGTGCTAGCTGTTCGTCCACGACAATCGCCGTCCCGCTGCTCCAGGAGCTCAACGGGAGTTCGACCTCCGTCACCTCGTCAAGGTGGCTGTCCTCAGCGACCGTGACGTAGCACTGCACGTTCGTGTAGCTCCCCTGGACGGAGTGCGCCGCATGGGTGAGGACGTCGTGGATGTTGAACAGGAACTCCACCGTGGCGAAGTCGCTCCCCGGGTACGTGCACACCGCTGGCTTGTCGCTGGGGCTCATCGGGGTGACCGCGTAGGCCGACTCGGGGCTTGTTAAGACCCACTTGGTGTCGAACGAAACGCAGGCGTCGTGGTCGCTGTGCGGGTACAGAGTCACTTTGTACGCGAACTCGTGGGCCAAACCACAGTGCGTGTACGCCCGTATCACTACGTCGGTGGATTTCTCGGTAAACACGAGCTCGTCGTTGGAGTTCCAGGCCTTGGCCGCCGCCACGCCAACGTAGTAGTACCAGTGCACGTAGTCATCGACCGAGTACGTGTCCGGTATCGCCAGGTCTGCCTTCCACGTCGCCGAGTGCGTGAACAAGTCGCCTAACTTCGCGGAGTATTTGCACGACGCGTCCTCTGCGTTGAACCCTGTGCACGGGATGCTGCGATGAATGGTAGAGCCATCCAGTGCGAGTGTTTCTTGCAGTCCCTCGAGAATTTTTTGGGATTTCGCATTCGCTGCGGCTCCGATCGCTGCAGTAGCATCAACGAGATCTGGGGCGGTCATCGTAAGGCAGCGGTCGAACGAGCACTGGTCCTGGTCTCTCTCGGGGAAATACTTGACCTCGCCGTGGCCGGACGCACAGCTGTAGTCGTAGTATGTCCCTCGCAGAGTCGTACTCTTCTGGCAGCACCGCTTGCACTCGAGTAGCGCGTCCGGATCCAGTGCACTGGTCATCTTCGAGAGCAAATCGGTGACGAAACTTCCACCGAAGCACTCCGTCTCAAAGCTCACAGCACTGTAACCACTTGCGAAAAAGTCTTGCACTTGCGCGGATTGTCGGTCGTCCCGAACGTTGGCCCCAGTCGCGGCGTCAGACGCACCGTTGTCCTCCACGTTGCTGCCAGCGTAGAAGCCTTTGAAAGCGGCTTCTGCGTTCATCGTGGCTCCGAGGCTGTCCGGCGAGTAGTCGACGGAGACGGAACCAGCGGCGTGGCAGGCTTCGATGGCTGTTGGCTGGAAGGTATCGACGACAGCGATGCAGCCATAGCATGTGGTGTGCTTGCGGTAGTTGGTCATGACCATCGAGAGGTCGTACACACCGAATGTGTCAAAGGTGACGCTGTCTTCAAGTGAACGGGGCGTTGTTTCGTAGCTCAGCCACGTCGTTTGATGGGTCGAACTGGTGCTTGTCCCCCGAGGTGTCGACCCCAACTCGATCATCGGACCTTCCAGGCGCAAACTGGTGTCGTACTTGTTGGTGCGTCTGTCGCCAACGTACACGTCGCTAACGACGGGGGCATCGACCCCACAGTCTCCATTAAGGGAAAGAGAGGACTTCGCTCTGCTCGACCACTCGCACTTGTACCCAGCATTCCCAGTCTCCCAGAAGCACTTATCCACACAAACGTCGTTGTTACCAACTTCTTGGTCAGGTGGACACACGCACGATCCATCAAGCTCTTCCACGCGACCGCCAACACAATGAGATTCGGGCTCATTCGGGGTTTGTGGCTCACTGGGCGTCTGTGGCTCGTTCGGGGTTTGCGGGTCACTATTCGGCTCGCTTGGAGTCTCCGGCTCGTTCGGATTCTGCGGCTCACTCTTCGGCTCGCTTGGCGTCTGCGGGTCAGTCTTCGGCTCGTTCGGATTCTGCGGGTCACTCTTCGGCTCGCTTGGCGTCTGCGGCTCGTTCGGATTCTGCGACTCACTCTTCGGCTCGCTTGGCGTCTGCGGCTCACTCTTCGGCTCGTTTGGCGTCTGCGGCTCACTCTTCGGCTCGCTTGGAGTCTTCGGCTCGCTTGGAGTCTCCGGCTCGTTCGGATTCTGCGGTTGGTTCGGTGTCTGAGGTTCGCTCGGCTTCGCCGTGTCCTGAGCCCTGCACTGGTTGCTGTTACCATCGCGTAGTTGACCGTCCGGACACTGGCACGACCCCTGTCGTGGAATGAGATCTCCCATACAAGTGCAAGCCTCGTTGATGAGGCTCTGACCGGAGGCTGGGCACTTGCAAGCATTGTTGACTACGTTTTGGTCGCCGGGGCATTTGCAGACGCCGTTGTGGACACTGAGCGGAGCGGGGCATCCGCACGCGCACTGGCGATTGTTGTGTTCGTCTTTGTACGACGTTGGCGGGTTTGTCGACGCTGCGCAGAACATTGCGTCCCGGATCGAGCTTATCGAGTCGATGACACTGGCAGGACTCGGAACGATGAGATCGTCTCGTCCCACGCCACATTTCCTATTCGAGCACGTTCGGATCTGAAGCGTGTGCGCCATTTTGACGCCCGTGCGCGTGAAAGCCTTGGAGAACGAGCTCTCCTTGCCCTTGCTGATCGCCACGAACAGGTTTCGGTGCGTGGGGGAGTAGGTCTGAGGGACGTTCTGGAAGTAGGGCACGTTGAGATTTTTCTGGCAATCGTAGTAGTAGACGCCGAACGAGGGGCGCACGGTAATCTTCCCGTCGTTGTGGTAAAACGTCATGGAGCCGTCAGTCATCGCGTTATCAATCGGGGACAGAATGGTCGTGATCTCTGCGGAGGTGAAACAGGACGAGACCAAGATCAGCACGTCCACTGGTCCAGACGAGCACTGCGGGGTGGGGGTGTCTTCCTCATAAGCCGACAAGACACGGTTCACCAGAAGAGAGATGTCGTCCGCGGTGCCGTTGCCATTATCTTTGTCAGGAGGGGCATACCGAAAGCCGGTCTCGATGGGCTCTTCAGCAAAATCTTGAGCCACCACCGCATCCGGAGAGTCCAAGTTGAACGCACTGGCGACGTGTTCTTGTGTGGTCGCAGTCGCCGCGACCACACAAGCGCCCAACACCGCGAGGAAGCGCATGGTGTGTCGTTCACGGGTTGATTGTGGAGGTGACGAAGAAACTTGGAGAAGAATCAGAAGAAGGGAGAAAATTCAAAAGTGCGTGTTGCACGAAGGACGGCGACGAGGCTCGTAGGCGGCTCCAAACTTCCTCACATGCTGTCATGAAGAGGCGAGATGCCTAGGCGTCCCCGTAGAGGGACACCTCGCGAGAAAACCCCTGAAGATCGCAGTCAAGTCAAGACTACTTCGGAAGTACAAGATAACATGCATTGTCAGCTATTATAGCCGTCAGGGAAACCCCTAAAGATACGCAAATGACTCCAGGTGCCGCCGATTCATGGCACACGAAGAGGAAATGCATGATCGCTGTTGTTTTAGTTGCGTCGATTCGCACAAGGCATCAGAGAGTGAAACCACTAAAGATCGCGCTATGCATTCGCGTTGGGAGGTCTTCGGTCTCCGATGGGATCTACGCCGACGACTGTCATTTAGCTGGCACACAAGTCATAGAAGTGAATCCTAGGCATCTTGAAAACCGGGTACTAAAGTATTGCCCTTGATGCAGATTCACGCGCGTTAGATTGGCACATGTTTCAATCAACAACAACAACAAAAATCGTTTGTTATTGGTCCCTATCAAACGATATGACGGGGTATTCCTTGGGATCATCCCTGCATCACGTCTTCAACGTTGCGGGCAGATTTTTGTGTCATCGCCCCCTCATTCGGCTTGGCATTTTCGTGGTTGTGAGGCACAACTTGTGACCGAGTCGGTCAGAGACTCAAGACTCAATGGGCGTCATCAGCAGCTTGTTCAGACGCTTTTGCACATGCGGCAAGGCGTAGATCTCATGGAAAAGACTCTTGCATCAAGCTTCTCTTCTTGGCTTTCGGGGAGCCGTCAGCGTAGCGCTCCTCGTCTTTCCACTAGTCCCATCGCCAGTAAAGAAGAACAATGCTTCTCTTCTGTCTGCAAATATTCCAAATTGTCGTGTTGCTTGTTCGAGGAGCGACGGTGTTTAAGCGCTTCTGGGCTCTGGTTATCGCCACTGTCGTCTTGTGGACGCTTGCCGGGGTCGACGTTCTCTTCCGCGCTGCTTATCTTGCTTGGACTTGGCAGAGTGAGCTCACTACGACGTGGTTCGACGTCACAAGTAGCTAAACTACCAATGACCGAGCCATGATCACAACCGGATAAGGCAACACAATTCTTGGCTGGAAAATGGACATTTTCACTCCAATTTTTCCAATTCACCGCACATGCAACTGGTTTTTCCCCAAGCCCCCGACAAGAGCGCTGACTCTACCAGCAGAGCGCGAGCCTCTACCCATGAGGCTGTCCGAGCAGAACAGCGTCACCGTCTTGGTCTACAGGGTGCTCAGGCGCCAACAAGATGCTCGTCTGCTTCGCGGTTGTGATACTGAGCCGTATGTCGCTGCATGAGGACATTGCGTGAGACCGGTCGGCGATTCAAACGGTCACCAGCAAGAAGCCTCTGCGTCACTACACGATTCGTCCAAGAGCGAGGCTGCTGGGAATTCGAGTACGAGCTGATCTCCCTCCAAACCATTGACCCGTCCGGTCTGCCAATCGCCTTGAAGTGGCTCGTAGCGTCTCGGATGTTAAACTGCCTCGTGAGCGACCTGTCGTTGCGATAGCCGTACCCACAGCATTCGGGCACATGGACATTCACGTCCACTTGCCGCATGTTGGACGCCACAGTCCGGTCAAATAGCTGCCGTGCGTTCTCAAGCGCTCTCTCGGCTCTGTCGATTTTCTGCGGCGTTGCTCTGGCAGAGGCTTGCAGGTTATCGAGACGGCGGATCTTCTCCACCAGACTGTCGCGCTGCGTCAGCACGATTTCAGGGAGCCCGGGCTCGTTGATCTTCCGCACTGCTTTGACGGTGGCCATCTCCCGCACTTTGTTGGCCGTCTCGAGGTCGTAAAAGCGACTCGAGTCCTCTAGACGGGGCGTCTCTACGAATCGGTCCTTCAGCCCTCTGCGGTGGCGATCGACGTGCTCCACATCTCGATGTCCGTGCTGTCCGTCTTGATCACTCTGCACATACACAAAGGAGACGCCGTTCTCCTGATGAACCCCCTCGACCTGTACGCGGTTAGCCTTCTCGTGGTGCTGCTTGCGTCGTATCTTGCTCTTCGAGGCACGTACCGAGGTCGTGAACGTGTTGACGGCGACACCGGTCGCTACCCCCAGCAGCGCAGCTTGACCCATATCTTGGCCGGTTAGCCCCGCACCAAAGACTCCACTCACCACGGACGATGCTGTGTCGATCACGACGCCTGCACCGTGGCGCGTAAGTGGATGGGCCAGCCAACTAGTGGAGCTGTTCTTCAGTGAGTGCCATGCAGCAGCGCCACCACAGGCGAAGGCGCCGCCGACGGCCCCTACTGCCAGCGCGACGCCCACCCCTTCGAGCGGCTTGCGACCGTGCCACACGTTCGTGAGAGCGTTGCAAGCCACGGAGGACGTCATTGCGCCGGCCACGGTGCTGTCGCCCCTCACCGCGAGCACTTTCCACGCCGCCCACTTGGCGCCTTCCGTGATTCCATTGGCGAACCCGCCGGCCCCAGCGCACAGCGCCCCGCCCACCAGCCCGGTGACGGCGCCGATGGCGGAGCTCTCGCCCCACTCTTTCCACGACGCCGACTCGCCCTGCACACAATTGGTGATGGCTGCCGTGGCCCCACTCACTCCCGCCGAGATGAGCCCACCGGCGATGGCGGCCGCACCGCCGAACGACGTGGCTGCGACCACGGCGCCGGCCGCCACCAGCGCCGTAGACAGCACAATCTGCGCCGTAACAGAGACCACGTTCCCCATTAGTTCCTCGCCCTGTCGGTCTCGAGGACGGCGTCTACCCCCGAGGCCAACGATTCAGCGTCCGAGTCGGGGGAAGAGTTCCGCTCCTCCTGCGTGGAGCAGCTCCCGCTCTTCGAGAGTGTGCAGGACATGGCAGCCTTCGCCAAGCGAGAGCACGACGCTGCGACGCTCGGAGTCGCTGGTGCTACGGAGCGCGCCGACCTGGTCCACTACGCGGCTGCTGTAGGCGACCACGCCTGTTCAGCATCATGATGGCGTTCCTGCCCATGCCGGCACTCGCGCGGGAGATGCGGCGCCGCAACGCCAACGGCAGGCAGCCCATCGACTGCTGCGAGAACATGCACCCGACGCTGGCTTCGTCCCTCAAGACCTTTTTCATCCAGAACGGCGTGGACCTCGCGGACTCCAAGACCGAGCCAAGTGGGGACGGATCACGTGCGGGGCGATCCGTCAAGCTGCAAGAGATTGTCGGGTTGGCGCAGCCCCGCGAGCGCATCCTGTAGGCCATTCAGCTGGGGGTGACAACACCGCATGTGCCCATCAAGCCGCTGCTTTTGGAAGGACCACCGGGTACGTCTTGGTAGCAAGTGATCGCAGTTTGTAGTTGAGATATTAACCCCTTCGTGTTCTTGTTTGGTGCAAGGCACGGGCAAGAGTTTCAGAGGTTCCTGGTGACGTGCATCGCAACGGAACTCGAGCTGGAGATCGTGGAGATTAACACGCAGGACGTGCTGTCCTATCGACTCGGCGGGACGGAGAAGCAGGTCCGAGCGCATTTCGAGCGAGCGGTGCGGACGAAACCCCGCAAAGCCCTCGTGATCATCAACGAGTTCGAGAATTTGAGTCCAAGGCCCACGAAGTCGAGCGCGAGCTGGCACGGGACGCTGCGGCAGTGTTTCCTCACCCTCTTTGATGCAACCATCGACCCCATGTCTGAGTTCTGACGACCAATGTCGTGGATAATGTCGACAGCGCAGCCTTGAGCAGGACAGAGCGCATTCGCATCCCATTGCCGTCGGCAGACGACGCCACGCTGCTTTTTCCCAAGCTCTGTCGAGAACGCGTGCCGTTGCTCGACATCGGGTCAATTGCTCACGAACAGGGGTCCGACAATACCGTATTCTATTGTACTGCAAGGGCAAGTAGAGCGTAGTAATAACGGCAATACGGTGCCCAACAATAATAATAACGGAGCCAATATCAGTATATTGTAGCTGCTGTTACTCGACCTCAGGTAAACGCTATCTACTCGGCGGCAAGAAGAGAAGTCGCAATCCACAAGTCGCGATTCACGCGCAAAAAAGCCAACATTTCAAAGTTGGCGGGTAGCATGCAGGATCGCTGAGGTGTCAGAACAAACTTACACTGCGAAAAGAGTCGCTCGACCGTGTTGGAGGTTGGTGGCACGACCTTTGCCAGGTCATGGTAGGTCACCGAAGCAGCACCAGATGCTCTCGCCTTCTTCCCTCCGCGGAGAATCTCATTGGCGTAGTCACTTGACGACCGCTCCTTCCTCTTGCCGCTGCTTGCAGGAGGCTCAACCACGAATCGCTGCACCGCTCGAGCTTCTGCCGCAGTCAGCTTGACATCGTTCACGATCTTTACCAGGGCGGCCTCAAATGCAGGAGCGTGGATGATTTTCGCACTTGGGCGCAAGTGGCTCGCCATATCCGGATAGTCGTCCGCCACCTGGTCAAATAGCACGCGCACATCAGCCATGCTTATGCTCTCGTCCTGCACTCGCTTGCAGACACTATCCAGCTACATGAGCTCCTCCAGAAGGTCGAGTAGTTTCTTGTGAGTCGCACCCGTCGGAATAAACTCTTCAACAGCATCAACCTGTCGAATCGAATCACGGATTATCTTGTACCGGCGCACCATCTCGAAGGTCGACGACCATCGTGTCACATTCCGTTTGATAGGTTTGAGGTCAGTGAACTTCGCCAATTCCGCTGCATTGTTGACGTGCCGTAGCTTCATCATGAGACTGTTGACAGCAGCCAGCTCGGACTCGTAGAGGGCCAGGTATCGGTTTACCGCTAGGTTGTAGCGGTGACTCGCACCCCTAATCAGTGGCAACCCCATCAGGGTACCGATCTTCTGGTTGGTGGCGCAATTGTCTGCAACCAGAAAGGCCACCATCGCGACGTCCTTGTTGTACAGAGCCAGCACACGCTTGAACATGGCAATGTGGACTTCTGCATCTTGGCTCCCGTCCATCAAAGGCGACAGCGACAGCAGTCGCTCACGACGCTTGCCGTTCACGACGGTCACGCCGTAGATGCCGACGTAGTGCACAGTACCATGGCTCCACCCGTCCCACATGACGCCGAAAAACTCGCCCAGCTCCTTCTCAATCACGTCACCGACGTTCTTCGCGCATCTTTGCATGTCCAACTTCAACGTCTTGGACGAGACAGGCTTCCAGCAGGCCATGGACCTTGTGAGGGGGTCGTCTACCTCCGAGAGCGGCATATTTCGCTCCACCACCCACTGCAGCCACTGGTACCGATGCTGGGTTTGTCTCTGAGACAAAACCAAAGCTCGATAGAGGCGCGTCGGTCGCCACCGATGTCCGGTAGGTCTCCTCGAAGTCAGGGTGCGTGGAGGTGAGGTGGGACAGCAGGTTGCTGTACCCCGAGCCGACTTGCTGCTTGCGACAGGCACCGCAAAGCTGGCAGCGATAGTCACCTTGGCCTTTGTCCTCAAAATCAAATGCGCAGATGTCACGGTTGGGGGCCATCTTGTCGAATTGGAGAGTGAAGAGAACCTTGTCAGACTGCTGGCCAAGCGGCAACGCGCGTGTGTGTCGCCATCGTTATCGACCAGTGGTTAAATGACTGGCCGAAGTCAGCCGAGGCACAAAACCCTCTAAACCGGTATTGTACTGGTATTATTAGTACAATATCAAATTTTATTGACTTTGTGAAGACTCAATAATAAATAATTGTACCACAACAATACAGTAATACTGGATTGGTATTATTTTTTCCGATGCCTGCTCACGAACAGCTTTCTGTCCGCGGAATCCAAGATGCTATCGCTTGTGTGGCGCGAAAGCTGCTTGCAACGGGTAGTGCTGCGTCCACGAGCGACTTCGAGACCGCCTTGTACGATCTCATTGGTGACGTTCCGCTGGAGCCTCTCAAGCGATCATCCAAGTTCGCTCGTGTGGAAATCCCACATAGGTGTAGTGGCTGGATAAGGTCAAGCCTTGCCCACTGCACTGGGCCGCACAGAACATGCGGCCAAGCTGGTAGAGGAATCTGAAGACGAGTGACCAACGACATAGCTAGATCATAGATAACGTTCCATGACCGTAGCCAGATTACAATCTACCTTAGAGCGAGCAAGCAATACTACTAAGGTTACTCGGAAGCGCCAGCTTCCCTAGCGCGTGTGTGTTCGAGTTATCGAGACCCACTACAATAGGGTCGTCCAGTCCGCAGATCTGGCGTCGTGTCTTTTCGGCAACCTTCGTCATCGTGGCGTGGGGACACGTATCTGCTGCATTGTTGGTTATCGGCTCGATTGCACTGGTGCCTGCGCCAGTGAATGGGTGAGGATGTGGCGGGTCGTTGCTGCTGTGGCAAATTGTACAATGAGCTACTCCTATTCTACTATCTCCGCTGCTTGATCCGAGAACATCATTGTCGAGTGTACAGCCTTCGTCTTGTCGTCGCGCACTCATCCTAGCGTTACGAAAACCGGATCTTCGCTTTGCCAAAGATACCCACGCGCGCTGCGGCTGGCGGTTCACCAGCGCTCCGGCGGCAGTTTTCCGACAGGTTTTCACCGTCGAAGAGGTCGATCCGGCGGCATCTTTGATTCTCCGCGAGAAAGAGTTTTCCGGTCGAGGCTGCTACCGTGCACTGGCCAGGGCCGCCGATTATGGCATGTAAATTTATGTGGTCGGCTTCGACAAATAAATAATGCCGCGTCGCACGGGGAATCGGCTACATAAATAATGGCTTGCAGGGCCACTAGCACATCAATAATGCCATGATGATAGCTCATAACTACATGTTGTATTGTATTAGCTACGCAAACTGTCAACAGTACCCACATCCCAGTAACTTGCGTTTTGACGCAGAAATAAAGCTGCTCGAGTGTGATCGGGTGCAGCCCATTGCGTTCATGGCCAAACGTGATGCGGACGAGGCTAAAGAACCTCTCCACCACATTTGAGGTGGGTGGGATACTGCGGAGCAGGTCATAGCGCTGCTCGCTCTGTTCGAGGCGACGTCGTTTCCGGATCCGCTCTACGAAGGAGCCATCATTCTCGTCCTCGGCTGGGGGGTTGTGACGGCACTCTACGGCCAAAGGCTGTAGAGCGGCCTTCTCCGCCCGAGTCACCCGACTGGTTTTTTCGCGAAGCACGCGAACGCAGCCGGACTCGAAGTCGGGGCTATGAACGATGTCAGCTCTTGGCCCTAAATGTACGCAATGGTTAGTATATAGCACAGAAGACAAATGATAATGCAAACATACCGAGATAGGCAGCGTACTGGGGTTTGACGGCAATGAGGCCATCAAACCACTCACGTACGTCAAGCATGTCAACGTCACTTCCCTGGAGGGCCTTCGACACTGACTCGACGTCCTTGAGTTCTTTGAGAAGGCTGCGGAGGCGACGATTGCAGGCTGGCCCGCGGAGAAGGTCTGCGATGTCATCGTCCTCTGCATCGAGGTGCTCCAAAAGCCTGAAGTAGCGATGCAGCATAGCGAAGGTTGAGCTCCACCGCGTGTCCTGTCGAATTACCGGTCGGAGACTTGTTTTAAGCCTAAAATGATTAAATTAAATAAAGAGTTGGAAATTAGCGTAAATAATAAGGAAATTACACACAAAATTTAGCAAAATTGCACAAAGCGTACCTGAGCTTGGCTGATTGAGTCAGCGTCCGTAGCTTGATCATCAGCGCTTGCACTTCCGCGAGGTCCGACTCATGAGCTTGCAGATCTTGTTGTACAGCACGATTGAGTCTGTGCGAAGCACACCCAACCAAGGGAACGCCAACTAAGGTAGCGAGCAGCCTGTTGACGCTGCAGTTGTCGCCAACGATGAACACGCACTGGTCCAGCTGCTTACCATAGTCACGTGGCAGCATGTTGGCCAGGAACTCTCTGTGTGCAACAGCAGATAAATCGTCGTCTTCCTCGTTCAGGAGAGGGGCCATGCACAGAAGGGGTGTCTTTACCTTGCCATTCACTTCATAGCAGGCAAAGACAGCGATGTAGTGGTCACCTAAATGGGACCAGCCATCTAGTATAAGACCAAAGCGCTCAGGCATCTCAGAGGCAATGGACTTCTCCACCGCCACCGAGACCCCTTCCATTCCGGCGCGCACCGTCTCGACACACAGTGGATCCAAGTTCGTGTAGCTAGTTTTAACATATTACAGACAGAATGTTAATAAGGGGTCAAGTGACTTTAATCAGGGTAGAGAAACTAGCAATAAGCTTACTGTCTTGTCGAGCGATTCTCACAAAAGCTGAGTGGTAGGTTGCTCAGGACAATCCACACGAGCCAGCCGTAGAGGTTTTGCGAGGAGCGCCGCACGTAGCTCAGCAAAGACCCCGTCACGGCGGTTGTAGCCTCCAGCATTTGGGCTTCAAAGTCCGGATGCTCCCGCCTTACGTGCTGCATTAGGTTGGTAAACCCGTTGCGGCGGGTCTGTTTTCTAACCGTGCCGCAACGACAACGAAAGTATTCGAGAATAACTTCGTTAAAGTCGTCGTGGCACGGCTGGAAGAAAAAGCCGGTAACTTGAGCCGTCGTGAACGTCGGGCGAGGCGGGCAGAAGACGGAGACCATTGCTGGGAGAAGACCGAAGGGCTGGGGAGAGGGAGATGCTGGTGTCTTGGAAAAATGGACAATGTCAACAGCGTCCCAGCGCACTCAGAGTCTAACCAAAGCTACAACGGTTGGTTTGGAGGAGAGCATTAAATTTGGAAGGAATTTATAAAAATCAGTAGGCTTTTTCATAAAATTTACGAAATGTGGTGGTGTATTTATTTTGAGAATAAATTATGATATTGAAAAGGCCCCACGCATAAATTATGATATGTTCTGGGTCTTCAGCTTTCCATACATTTATTTATGATATGTTGGCACATTATTGCTATGGCCATGCTATTTTCGGCGGCCCTGGCACTGGCACACCCACAAGCCGATTCGACGCAGTGGAAACCCTTCGACAAATACGAGGTACGGGGTTGTGAATTGTCTGGGCGGTGAATTCTTGACCCACTACTGAATTATATCAACAGGCGTTCGTGCAGTGTGTCGGCACGGACGGCAATCTCCCAGTGGTGGCAGAAACGACCTCAGTGTTCCTCGCGTCCAGTGGAATCTTTGGTGTGCAGAGGCTTGAATGGACCCACCGCACTCTGCCGTCGTTTATCTCCCCCCTCCCGATGCGCCTGAAGACCCGGGGTAAAAGCAACTGGTGGTCGCCCCAAACAAATTCGTCGTGTGTCCCAACACCGCAACCACGATCGGCGCGACGCTAAGAGCCAACAACATCTACTACGCAGCGCTGGACGCAGTGTATGTGCGTCAGATGCAATTTGAAGACACTAATCTCGCGAGTCTGCGCCAGCACGGCCACCAGCTCGTTGCAGTCCCCGTGGACGGCCCCACGTCGGCTTGGAGTGGCCCAGCCATTGGTAAGCACGACCGTGAAGCGAGTTTCCGAGCCAAGTTGGACGTGTGCACTCCGTGCACTAGCCCACACCAAATCCTTACCCCGGGAACGAATTACAAAGTTTAAGTTTTTATATATTAACTTCTACACACAAAAAATCAATTTTATCTATTGAAGCTACCGTGATGCTGGACGTCGGGGTGAGCCGTGACATTCTATCGTGTTTTAGTCACGGTTGATGAATATTCACTCACACGTTCACGTTGGTTTACCACTGTAATTCTCAACCGCTCACGTCAGACAAGAGGTTTGCGATCCTTCGATACTACCCGTCTCCAGGCATCCTGAACCAGAACACGCCGACGCACCATGGCGCATGCATCAGTGAGTCGGGTGCTCAGGTGCGAGACCTAGGCTACCGAGACAACGACTTTCTCTTGGGGTTTCGCAAAGGAGGGTGCGTAATGAAGGGCGATTGAAATTGACCAAAAGGTGTAGGGCGCACGGTGGGTGACTATCCGCGTCGGTTCCTCTCCGGCGGCGTCGACGCAACGACTACAAATTCAACATCCGTGAAGAGCACGAATTTGGCTTCGACAACAGACGGATCATGATCCAATTGCCCTCCGAAGGCATAGTGTTCTGTTGAGGTGTGAGCGGTGGTGCCACCAACCCCGTCATGGCTTGTGTTCTGTTTCATCCCGACGGTAGAGTACGCGACAACGAGGGGTTTAAGACGCTGCTCGATCGATGGGAGGATATCGTCCAGTAAAAGATCGACGTTGGTCTTGAGGTGGGGGGGGGGGCTGCGGAAGTTTGCCCAGCTCAGAACGAACGACGGCGGGAGCTCTCAAGGTGATTATCCACGGTCAAAGGAGTTCGTGATAGCGTTCAAGATCTGCAGGGGAGAATGGTAAGAAGTCGAAAGATGGTTCGCCACCCTGAGCCCTAAGTGTCGGGCTGCGCAATCCAGTAGCGAGGAGAAGATCCAACACCAACTACTGCGATGCTGCTTAAATTTACATCGTGGACGAAACTGAGTAATACAGCACGTGGAAGAGCGGTGCAAGTTTGTCTTGACCTGCTGCTATCAGAACTTCCATCGGGTCTTTTCGCAAACACAACGTTCGTCTATGATCGTTGGAAGCTACACCCCACTCAGATTCGCCACTAGTGTAAAATAGTGCTCAGCCCCGCAAAAAAGTAATGTTCAATGCGCATGAATTGCGGACGCCGTCAGATCGCGCGGACTTCTCATTCATTCACAAGGAAGGTGCTACGAACTCGGTGATTGAGTTGTAATGAATTTCTCTGCTCTGGTCAACATTGGGGCCAGCTATCGACGTGAATTGAATGAAGAGGGCGTATTATTAACCCTGAATAACGATTTGCTGAATTGGAAGAGCGTGCATCTCAATATCGCTGCAGTGTGCTGTCAAGTAGTTTTTTCTTAGTTTTTAATCGGCCTTCTATTTGAGTTTGAACGTTTTTATAGAAGCCTAAACTAGCCAGTCAAAAAAAAAAAGATCAGTCACAAACAGGACTCGTCAATTCCCCAACAGTTGAGTTGGTATGCAAACCCCAAGGGAACGATAAAGTGTTCGGTCGATCAGGCGAAGTGCTGCGAATTTATCACCTACGGGGCAGATTGTGGCACCGAAGAAGCAGCGAAGCGGTTTGCACAGAACGTGCTTTCAGATTTGCCGTAGCTTTTCAACACGAAGACGTCTTCATTTGTATGATAGAGAAGCGTGAACAGCCCAGAGGAGTCCGAACGCATGAGCACTAGGCTTCAGATGACCAGTGAAAACCTCGTTCTTGAGGCCAAAGAAACCCTTGTTTTCAATGTCGAATCGTTGACGCGAAAAATGTTGCTTGAAGAATTTGCTTGAGTTCAAGCTTAGAAACGGACGAGTAAGTCCCTATCCCTGATCAACTGGATCTGCACCACCAGTTTCATATCGGATTCCACACGGATTGACTGAGTAGCACTTCAACTAATTCGTGGTGGCTACACATCGCCGCCTTAGCAGCTTCGTCGCCAACTTCTTGTGGCGTAGCCAGCTCCGACAGCGCCATTATCATCGCAAAGTCGCCCGCCCGCACAGCAATCGCTAAGGCTGGGCCCACAATGACGCCTGAACTTCGGTCGGCTAGCAGTTTTACGATCTCAGCGTTGCCATTCTTCACAGCGGATTCCAGGGCGAAAGTTGTGTAGACCAGTATGGAGTGATCCAGAGGTGGTCGCTCTTCCCACGCGTCGAGCAGCATCTTGACTGAACTGAGATTGTTGCTTTTCACAGCGTCTCGCAAGAAGGGGGCAAACTCGCTTGGGTTACCTTTGCTAAGCAGCAGCTTCATGATCTCAGTGTTGTCCTCTGACAAGGAAGCAGAAGCTTTCGTGGCAATTGCTCCCATGCAAAATATAGGGAAAGGGTTGTAGCCGGAAGTGACCCTATGCAGTACCAGAAATGTGCTCCACGGGTTGTCTGTTGTCATCAGCAACTCCACAATGTCAATGTGGCCACCAGATGCAGCCTTTTGTATCCCCAAAGTCACATCCATCGTCGCCCCGTAGTTGCTCTCCAGTAAAAACCGGAGAATCCGAACGTGGCCATTCCATGCTGCAGCCGCCAGTACGTCATCCAGCACTGAGCTTTTGCTAAGAGTTCGGACCGAGAAATAGGAACTCTGTGCGAACGAAAAGCGCTCGACTTGACTTTGACCACCAGAAACTTCCTCCGCTTCTAAGATTTTCGGAAGTTTCCGATGATGGGAACGGTGTATCGTGAGCGCCCATGGGAGCAGCAGCTTCACAGCCCCAAGACGGTTGTTTGCTGCTGCTGCCTCCAAAGCCAAGCCGACACCAAGTGAAGTGCTTTTTCTCCGGAGAAACTTGACGACGTGGGCCCGTCCTCTCCTTGCTGCGGCGCTTGAAGCTCCGTCCGTGTCCAAGCCCCCGCGCTTCTCATACTTCTTGTACAACCACTTGACAACACGGCGATGGCCGTTCGCAGCTGCCCGAGCCAACGCCGTTGGCGAGCACCTTCCACGCCGGTTCTGGTGCACACAACGAAGGATGGCCAAGTGTCCCTTTGCAGCCGCAAAGTCAAAAGCTGCAGGCGAGCACGGACGAGAGGCGTGATGAGCGCGGATCACCCGCTGGAGGTTGCTGTAGACGGCGGCGTCGATGGTCTTGGGCAGGAGGAAGGCGTTGACCAGCTGGACGACGCGTGGGCTCGGTGGCAACGAGGATGAGAGCACCGACGATACGAGGAGCAGCGAGGACGTACTCATCCCCTTCACTTTGGGGACTGGGCACTGCCAGCGGCAGGGGGCGGAGGCGGAGAGAGATGACGCGAGGTGCTGGCGACGTCAGAGGGATGCAATGCAGCTTGAAGTTGCCTCTGTTCTCTGTGCCTTATGTGGTGCACACACGTCACATCATTGTGGCGGTAGCTTCTGAGCGATGCATGGGCTACCTGTAGTTAAACGGCGGTCCTCGCGCAGCGTATAGCGCAAGAATCCGCGCAGTTAAGGGGCAGCGACGTCAGATGGATCGGGGCATCGAGTGCGCCAACAGGGTGTAAAGTGTAGGGGGATGGGAGGTTGTTGCTGCTTGGGGCCGATCGTGTTGTGGGTTTGATGTAAAGGGGGCGTGATGATACAGCGATGCCGAGGTCGAGAATTCCAGACAATCAACTCGATTGATTATCGAGTGAAGGCATCTGAAAAAAAAAAAAATCTTAATTACTCTTACCTACTGGAAGCAACTGGGTACTCCTCGTGGAGGACGTGGTCAATGCCTTGGAGCGTGGGCGGGAGTGCCAGCGAGACGGAGAGGAACGGTGTTGTCTCCATCCCGAGGGGTATTCAAGTGTGACCCGTTCCGCGCAAACTGGGCCTAGAAGAGTGAAAGGTGGACGGCCACCTTCGACCTAGCGCCACCCATTTGGAGATGCGCCAACCACCTTAGACCATCCTGGAACTATCGAGTCATCTCGAGATTGCTAGCGAGCTTGCTCGCTATGGCATGTTGCAAGACTGCCTTTCCGGTTTGTGGGCTCCTGTACAGCGACTGCTTTCTGGCAAATCAACAAAGACCTTCACTCTGCACAACTTCAACTGGAATGACGGCCTCACCACACACATGCCCGCCCACTCGTCCTCGAGCATGCAGCGCGCTGCCAACGCCTTCTCCCCCTGTTCATGTGCCAAAAAAAACCACGCCGCCACGTGCAGTGCTGCGCTGTTCAGCACGGCTACAAATTCAAGCGGCCAGCCATTGTCAGAAGAGCGAATTCGTGCTGCAATCGCTTTTCGTCGAGATGGTCGTGGGGGCGTCTCCCGTCGTGGTTGGCGTTCACGCCCGCACCTTGGTCTGCAAAATTGCAACGGTAGCATGTGTCCGTGTATTCCTTCTTCGTTACTCTTCCTATTCGATACTCTGGTTGTTCTACACAAATGCTATTACAGATATTTTGGCAGATAGGTCTGGTGTGCCAGTATAGCGCTCCTTGGCTTAGCGCCTCGCGTGGTGATAGTTGTCCCTCTTTGCCGCGACGCTCTCTGCAGTAGCCCGAGTGCACAAACCGCCCGCGACCGAAAGGCGGAGATACATCTGCAGTATCTTGGTCTGGAACGGTCTTGTCTCCAGACGGTGGCGACACTCGGAAGACCTCGCCTGCACCTTCGTGCTGCTTCATCCACTGTTTCAGTTTGGGCTGGATCGAAGCCGTCATCCGCCATATTCCGCGGTATTCCGCTCAACCAAAAGGCTTGACTTGTATTTCCGTCACTTTGACAACGATTAAAGCTCCCGCTCATTCTAGTGCGCATGACTCTTCCGAAATCGCGCGCTGCTTGGTTTCAGCTTCCCGGGGCTGAGGTGTTTGCAGCTCCAACCGTACCAAATTTCGACCTGTACCGAACCTGATGAGCAGCAAGCTTCTCCTTGACTTGCACTTCAGTCAGGGGCTGAGTCATGTGCTGTGATGAAGTGCTCATAATCTACCATCATTCCTGGCTAGCGCCACAAAAGGAGTCGCTCAGATTATGGTCCTCGCATAATTACCACACAGACTACACACTCGCGCCACCAGCAGCTACTGTCCAAGTGCGTCGACATTCTGAAGAAGCGGAGGACGTCAAACCAGCGTTGCCGCCACTTCCCGATTGATCGCCAAGCGCCATGCACCGTATCGCCAAGCCCCTCGCTTCCCGCGCCTCTGCTTCACGCCGCCTCCTACGCCCGCAGTCCATTGGCCGCTGCGTCGTGTTCCTCAGCACGGACGCGTCGCAGATGGGTAAGCGCTTGACGCCCGAGGAGATCGCCGAGCGTCGCGCCAAGCGGGCAGAGCGGCGAGCCGTCAGCGGTGACGATGCCGCCAAGGAGGAGAAGAGCGACGCCATGTTCATCGAAGGATCGGTGCGCCCGTACCAGCGTCACTACGTGATCGTGGAGCCGGACAGCACGGACCCGAACGCGTGGCCGGCAAAGCTGGAACGCACGCCCGAGCACATCCTGAGCTTGTACATGGGCGAGCTGGTGAAGTTGTATGGCGGCGATGTTATGAAGGTCAAGAAGAGCCCGTTGCTCGTGACGGCAGCGATCCCGTACACGGGCATGTGCAGCGGTGGCCTGCGCGAGAAGCCGATGGAGAGTCTGGAGGAAGGCGCCCACGACATCTTGGTGTTCCCGGACTTTGTGCGTGTCCACAACGTTGTACCGTCACAGAGTAAGTGCGCATGATTATTGGTGCTGTTGGGTAAAGTTGGTGGTGCTGACGGGTGTGTTGGTTGCACGCAGTCTCGACATTGGTAAGCAAGTCGCTGGATAGGGACCTTGATCTGCCGGCATTTCTGGAGCAAGAGTACGTGGGATGACAGGACTGTGAACGTGCATGTGACGATGAAAATAATCCAATGCATGCATTTTGACAACAGGAACCTGCAGTACACGCGCATGGAGAATGCTTACCACATGATGGTGTGCGGCCACGCTGCCAGGTACGTAGATTTTTTTTTTTCAAGTGCCGGTTGTGAATGAGTGGCGTCTAATATCGAACTTGTTCTTTGACCACAGAGACGAGCGCTGCGGCTGCAAGGGTCCGGAACTGCTGGAGTGGCTGAAGGAATCGGCATCTGACGCCAAGAAGCCGTTGAATCTCTGGACTTCAAGCCACTACGGCGGCCACCGCTACGCCGCAGCCTGCATTGTGTATCCTAGCGGTGACTGGTTTGGCCTCCTCAACGATGAAGACAAGACTAAGGGCATGCTCGGCGCGGTGAACAACGAGGATCCGCTGCGGGTATACGAGCTATGGCGCGGTCGCATGGGCCTCACAGCGCAAGAAATGCACCAAGCCGTCAAGGACAGGGTCGAAACCCCCGAAGCTGTCGCTGAACATGCGTAAAGGTGCTGAATGGCGACTCCAACGTTTTGTTCGTCATCTCGTTCGTAGGTTTCCAGTAGACATATCAATCTGAACAAATGCATTACTTCTAAAGCGAGAGGAAGCTTCCGTTTGTGCAAGTCTGTGTTAGTTGCAGCTTTCTGGTAACTCGAAAGCGAGAGGAAGCTTCCGTTTTTGTGCAAGTCCGTGCTATAAGTTGCAGTTTTCTGGATACGCAGCGCAGTTAGCATCGCTGTGTTCAATACGATAATGTTCGCAAGCACAACGGCATGAACCAGATTCTACGGAACTTGCCACGACTAGAGTGATCATGACGGAAGCTGCAGTCGGGATAGCGCATGCGGTGAACGAATGACGCATTCCCGTTCTGTGTCAACCCAAGAGTGTTGCCCCAACGGTCATAGGACATTGTCACCGCTGTCAGCCAGCACTGGGACTGTTCAAGCAAAGCTTATTAAGCTGTGGCTCCGAGCGCGAGTAGCCGGCGTGACCAGCGCCAGCTGGTTGCTCTTGTCCTAGTGCCGAGCCTTACCACCGGCGCGATCAGCGCGTTGTGCAATCCAGCGAGATGCAGCTGAGTGAGCAAGGAGCGCAGGTGGCCGTTGCTGGAGCTTGGCACTTTTGGCGGCAGATGCGCCCGAGCGCTGCCAACTCGGTTGAAAAGGCAAGTCCTGTTTGAAGTTTGCTTGCTGCATGTCTATGCATTTTGCGGTGCAGTGAGTCAGTGACTGACCGGGGGGTCTTGCTCGGCGGGCTATGGAGTCCCGTATTATAGTGGAGGACCGAGACGCGAGGTTGGTGCTGGCAGGCGGCCGCGATAAGGTGATGATGTGTTGGTACGAGCGGCGACCATGACAAGAAGTTGCAGCTGATCCGGAGTGTTATCCGGCAAGGATTCAGCCATCTGTCTTGGCATTTGTATGGCCCTATCCGGCGCTGATCTTTTTCGAAGATTATTGCCCCTCTACCATCTCGAGTGGACACTGCGCAGTTATTAGTGCTGAGCCATTGCAGTGAGGGCTCCACACGATCTGCTGGCGATACATGGGACGACGCGAGCGCATGGCGTCGACGAGCGTTTCGATGGGGGGAACCGCATCGAAAAGCACAGCCGAAGCGACTACTTTTCTAGCCCCGAGCCCGACAATGGCCAGCGCTGCGTCAATTGCCACGGGCGACTCACCACCCATCAGCCCAGCGCGTGTTGAAACCGCATCAATAATTCAGCGTGCGGCAAGCGCTGCATCTTGGCGTGCAGAGCAGCAGGGAGCCCCGCCACCTGGGCGAGCTGCCCACTGCCCAAGCCCCACACGCGCCTCCATCACCCGCAAGCAGCAGGCGATGGAGGCTTGCCAATGCCAATGCCACCTTTCAACATGTCGCCGTGGGCCTCCGTACCTCTGCATACCTTTTCTCATACAAATCCCCGAGCTCTGTTCAGCGCCGCCGGTCGTGGAAGAGACGTGTTACGACACTCGAGGACGGAACGGCAGGGGAAGGGCAGTGTCTCGGGACGGCGCAACCGATACCTCTGCATAAAAGCTCGATATCGTGTATCGACTTCGAAGGGATACACATCTAAGATGCTTTCGCATGCTCTGCCTCACATTCAGTACCCCTGTATAAACCACGCAGCGCAGTGCAGCTCAAAAGTCTGAGCGACATCGGTACGCTCCTCTTCCGCGAGATAGAAGAACACAGCCCTCGAGCTCCCCACACAACGCCACACGGCGTCGGCGCACTGCAAGTCTTGGGCTTTGCCCCGAGTCATTTGCGGATTTCGCTCCAGCCAGCCAGCGACCATCACTCCGGGCCTTTTGCCCATCGGTTCATTCGCGCACTTCCTCTCGTCAGGCGGAAGTATCGAGACCGAGCAGCTCGTCACCGCAACCCCCCCCCGCACCACACAGACAGCCACGCAGCCAGCCATGGCGGCCACGTTCGTGCCCACGCCCAGCCTCTCGGCGGGCGAGCCGAGCCCGAGCAGCAGCACCGGTGGCGGCGAGGCGCGCGCCGCGCCCATCTCCGCCTCGCGCTTCGCGCAGCGCCGCCTGCGCGTCGTCACGGAGCCCAAGCACAGCAACAAAATGCACCGCACGCGCACGCTGTCCGAGCTCATCCTGCTGTCGCCGCGCAGCAGCCCGCGCATCACGCCGCGCCACAAGCGCTTCGACATGGACATCGAGGTCTCGAGCTTCTTCGCCGAGGGCGAGGGCCTCGTTGACCTCATGGGCACCAGCCGGAGCCTGCGGCGGTTGAGCGAGCGCCACTCCACGGGCTTCTCCGCCATCGACGAGGAGGCGGTGGCGCCCACGAGGAACAGATTCTTTCCCAACAGCGACGTGCAGCAGCTGCAGGTCGAGCAGGCGGACAACCAGCTGGAGGAGATGGACGTGGACGAGGAGCAGCCCGAGCCCGAGGCCGAGCCCGACGCCGAGCCGCAGGAGCCCCAGCGCAGCGTCGGCGAGGTGGTCGACATGCTGTTCGAGATCCACTCGGCGCTCAAGAGCAGGCACCTCGGCCAGCGCACGGCCGCCTCTGCCCTTGCAGCCAGTAACCTGGTCAGCACGCTGGCCTACCCGGCCCCGGAGCCGATCCCGAGAGACGAACAGCTGGAGGCGCTGGAGAACACGCGCAAGATGCTCGAGTGCGCCATCTGCCAGGAGGTCTTCACGAACGCGACCGAGGCCACGTGCTGTGGACAGATCTTCTGCAAGGAGTGCATCGAGCGGTGGGTGAGTGAGCGCGGGTCCTGCCCCATGTGCAGAGAGGCCATCGGCTTCTCGCTCCTGGCGGCGTCGCGCCACGCGCAGCGCATGGCCAACGAAATGAAGGTGAACTGCCCGTACTGCTCCGAGGCCATGAAGAAGGCCAGCTTGGCGGACCACGTGAGCGCTTGTGACCAGGCGCCGGTGGAGCCCCCTCTGCCGGCTGATGTGGCGCTGCGCCAGCTGCTGATCGGCACCGCTAGATTGAACAGCGCCTTCTTGGCACGGTTCCTCGTGGCTCCGTCGCCCCCACAGGCGCTGATGATGCAGTGCTACATTCGCACCCGCGGAGGAGGCAACTACGAGCTCTACACACAGAACACGGACACGCTGCTGTGCACGGCAGTGCGTCGTCGCCAGTACGATATGTCTGTGAGCTTCATCATTTCGCTTGCCACGAATTTGGACACCACGTCCAACCAGATTTACGAAAATGGAGCGTACCCGATCAACGCACCGGTGCCAGTTGCACGACTTGACAAGAACTACATGGGCTCGCAGTACACGATGTACGATACGACGGCAGAGGTTCCGATTGAGCTTGGCGCCGTGCAGTACGCTGCCACCTTCGGCAAGTCTCCGCGTCAGATGCGCGTTGCGCTTCCGCTTGTTGCGCCTGTGTCCGATGTTGACAGCGCGGTGAGCGGTGCTCCTTCGTGGGCCGTTCAGCCGTGGAGACCCGAGACCAAGGAGGACACGATCCTCTCGCAGGTGGAGAACCCGGACACTGCTCGAGCATTGCACCTGATCAACAAGCCGCCCGTCTGGATTGAGTCCCTAGAGGCCTACTGCCTTGACTTTGGTGGTCGTGTTGCCGCTGCATCAGTGAAAAACTTCCTGCTGTCGCACCCGGACGACATGGACAAGACGCTCATGCTGTTCGGTCGCACACAAGACCGCCAGGTGTACTCGATGGACTACGCCCACCCGTTCACGCCGGTGCAGGCCTTCGCGATTGCCCTCAGCAGCATGGACTCGCACCTCGTGACCTTTGATTAGACGTGAGTTGGTTGCGGAGTCGGTGCGCGCAGGCATGCCATGCGGCGAGACGAAGCGTGTATTAAGTCTCCTGCGTGAAAATTCGGCGATCGACTGCTGTTCTCGCGTGTCACCGACTTGCTGGCTTGCCGGCGGCCAGACTTCAACTGTTCCCGGCCGCGCAATACCAATCAAGCATCTCTGTAACTAGCCCCAACCTGTAGATCCACACTACGCCAACCTTATCGTAGCAAGTTCCATTTTGGCTTTACGTGTAAAATAATAGCGATCGTGCTGCATTCTTACTGGAAGCGTTCTTTAGAGGCCATTGCGGTCGTGTGTTTGTTGTGCTGTGTCATGCATCCAGTGTCAACTGCTTCATGCCGACGGCAGCGCCAACGATCACCACGACATCAGCCGGTGAGGTGGACGTCACCATCCTAGTCCAGTCTCCACTTGATTCAAGTACATGTACACCCACTTGAAGAGACCATTACACCACTCGTCTCATCTTGTGCGCAATCCAACAACAAGGATGAACTCAAGCGAAGTCGAGATTCCTGTTCTGTCTTAGCATGGTTCCAGTCCTCCCTACAGCGAGGGCAGCACTATTATACCAAGCTTTGTACGCTCACTTCTGCCTAGCTTGGCAGCCTGGAAATTGAGATAATCCTCCAGGATCGTAAAGCTCGTCGTAAGTCAGATAATAATCTTGGTGATGGGAATCACCAAGATGCCGAGTCTTTAGCGCCGCCACTAGATCAGCTGCTGCCGCAAAGTATCAAAGTATAGCAGCAAACGCGACGAGTACATGATGCGTTGCCCGGTGGTCCGTGCTGCCAGAGTTTCTACATGTACAGTACATGCATCACTTAAAACCTGTGAGAACAAGGCGACTAGAGTACCTCGAGTGGTTCATGGTTCTTCCAGTGAGACTACATGTAGCAAGAACTTCAACGACACAATCACGCTTACATAATCTCTCTAGCTTCTTCACCTGCCGAGGTGATTTCTCGCTCCTATTCCAGCACTTCCTGTATAGAGAGCTTTGGTCCAAAGTTTGGAGCCTTGGCAATGCTTGGGTGTTGGTCTTGGAGCGATACTTGTAAAGATTACTGCCAGCGGCAGTAACGAACACACCCTGGTGACACCTCCATCGCAGCCACCACAAGGGGGGAAATGACAAATGATAAGTCCTTGAGTGAGGATAATTTCTCGTTTGTTCAATGCCGCAGTGGTCGAAGTTAACGACTTTGGCGCCTCCATCAATTGCCGGTAGTGTCTCCTCGATTTCGACGGCCACCATACACTGCAGCGCTTTCCCACCTTTTTCTTTGGCAAAAAGGCATCCTTCCTCCAGAACACCTTGACAGAAGTGACCTAGTCCTTAGAGCTTGGTGGCCTCCTGAACGGGAGAGTGTTCGAGTAAGTAGCTGTCGTCCTTGGCGACTTCACTCGCCTTGGGCGGCGTCATGAGGGACACACCCACGGTCACAACCGGCGGGACAATCAGCGTCACGATGAACGTGATCATGCTGTTCTGCGAGTAGAGACCCTCGGGCAGGATGAACCAGTTGAATCCGCCCACAAACTTACCCTGGGCGATCACGCCGCAGATGAAGATGGTGGCCAAGCCAGCAGCGCTGCCAGCAAGCGCCCCCGTGCGAGTTGCGCGCTTCCACGTGCCGAGCAGCATGGGGCCCACTGCAGCCGTGCACAACAGGTCAGCGATCAAGTAGAGCGTCAGGATGTCGTACTGCTGGTATCCGATCGCGATGGCCGGCGCGTTGAGGAGCACTGGTAAAATACAAAACAACAACAGTAAGTACAACAAGCCCACGCTTGCTACCGGTAGCGAAAAGCAAAGCTACTCACCGCAGACGACACGGGCGTGCATCAACGAGAGCTTGGGGAAGCACGTGGTGAGCTCAGCAGCCAGGCCCATCTGGATGGAGTCGGACACCCCGCTCGACAGCATAGCGATGACCACCACGATGAGCACCTGCCAGCCGCGACCCATGTCGATCAGGATCGCGAAGAACAGGACCCCGTCCGGGTACGCGAGGTACGAGACCATGCCAGCCATCGCGAGCGCCACCGTAAAGAGCGCAATGATACCGCTGGCGATGATCGCAGCCTTGCGGAGTGTGCTGTCGTCGTAGGCGGCGTACACGCGCTGCCAGAAGCCCGTGAAGAACAAATTTGACGCCGTGACAGCAATGACCAGCGTCACCAGCGTCTCAAAGCCCGCGGTCGTGAAGGCGGCCACGTTGGTCGTCGACCACGCGCCGTCCGGAATCGACACGTGGAAGAACATGGCGATGCACACAATCACGACCAGGCCAACGACCCCGATGCCCTGCCAGACATCCGTCGCCAGGCTCGCACGGAGCCCGCCAATGGTGAGGTACAGGTTCGTGAGGAAAGCCACGATGAGGATCGTCACGATCGGGTGCGCGTTCGGCGACATCATCGTCGTGAGCTGCGCGATGCACGTGTACTCGGACGCCAGGCAGATGAACTGGTAGAACATCGAGATGAAGCCGACGTACATTTGCATGACGTAGCCGAACCGGTTCGCCACCACGTCCGTCATGGTCACGTTCTCGCCCAGCGCAGAGCGCGTGTACGGCCCCACAAGCGCCAGCACAATCATGCCAACGACACCAGAGAGCGCGTAGCCGATGACACCCCACGACCCCGCGTCTACGCCAATTTGCGGGTACGAGAAGAGCGTTCCGGCGCCGATACCAGCCGAGAAGAAGCACCACGCCAGACGCAGCGTGGTGGTCGAGTTCTTAGCACTGCAAACCAGCAATTTAACAAGGCAAATGCTGTCAGATAAGCGGGAACTTGGACAGTGATAATAGTCGAAATTGACGCACCTGACGAAGTTCTTGACCGAGTTCACTTCCATGCGGCGACTCACGACGATAGCGTAGGCAGCGACGGCAATGAGGGTGGCGGCCATGACACCGTAGGTCACTCCACTTGCAAGCATCTTGACAGGTCTGGAGCTGCAGGTGGAAACTGCGGAGACAAGTGGGTTAGATACTCTTCCGAACGTTTCCAGCAACCCCCTCCAGTGTCGCCGTACCTGGTGGAATCTAGTGACGTTTGGAGCAGTGGGCAGCAGACACGGAGACACATGGAATGGTCAACAACAAGAAGAGCAGCAGTCCCTCCGCCGGTATGAACCGGATCAGGTTCTAAGGGTTTGGATCTCAGCCGGCCAACGCATGGAACTGGTCCATGGCTGGCAGTCGGCACCCCTCGCTGATTGAATGTCAGTGCATGCAGCCCCACAGGAAGAGGACGGAGAGATAAATGAATACGGAGAGAGAGAGGAAGAGGCTGCTAAGTACCGGAAGGAGGCCGATCGGGAGCAGGCGTCTGAACGGACACGCAGCGAGTTCGCAAATGGGACGTTGAGTCACCACAGAGAGGGGAGCGAGTGGTTGCAACGAGTTTACAGTGCCGGATGATTGGAAGCAGGCAGGTTTTGGTGGATGTCGAATCACAATCCTCCTTCTGGTGTCCTTCAACGCGACAACGACAAAGAGACTCACACAGGCAAGGAAAAGTCCTTCTCGATTGCTAAAACCCGTCGAGTTACGCTGCGACGACACGTCCAGCTCGAGAAGCGCCTGGACAACGTCTTTCGGGCTACTCTTGACATCCCGTATCAAGGGGTGTGCCCTCTTACATCGATCCTATTGCTCTCCGTGGTGTTCTGTAGATTGGCCTTGCTGACTATGGTTCGACTGTGCAGGGTTTCAGGGCTAAAGCCTCGATGGTGGATTAAATGTGGTCATGATTCACAACAGTCAAAACCACGGTGCTACATGTACATGTACCGGTAGTCTGCAACCTCGGATTTGGACGGATGCTGGTCATGAGAACGTCGTTCAGATTTGACTCTGTCGAAAGGCAAACGTGAGCCTCAAAAATACGACCGGGGCTACAATACTAGCGCTCGCAGTGTTACAAACGTCGCTCGCTTGCTGTTGAGTCAAGGTGCAGATGTGGATCCGGCCGATGAAGGTGGATGTACGCCGCTTATGAACGCTGCTCGAGCGGGGTGTCCTCGATGACAAAACGGCGTGATGGCGACTACCCAAGGCAAAATGACTTTGCAGATAGCGGAAGCAGCAGCGGGAAGCAACGTGAAAAGCTTCAGAATGCAGATGAAATGAACAGCCTCACGCTGAGAGGAAAGTGCTGGCGAAAGACTGGAAGAAGGTTCCGGTTAATGTTGACGCAGGATACTTAAAATACGAACTTTTCTGGCATGCATCACCTGAACAGCAACTTACAAGTACGATTGTGTTTGGTTACAGCGTACATGAAATGTCCGAGTTGGAGTGAAGGAATGATATCTGTCGTATATCCAGTCGGGTTGCTGTAAGTAGGGACTGTGGTGCTTGCCATAACTGGCGGGGCTTTCACCTGAATCAAATAGTAGTAATTTGAGTATCCATCAATAATAGGAGTGCATGTCCAATACAGTTTGAGTACGAGCTGCACCCTTTACCCACTTTAAAAAACAAACGAGTACAAATCTTCACTCCCGCGTCTTCTTCAAGATGCCGACGTTCCTGCTGCCCGTGACTCGCCGTTCGCTGCCTTTCGCGTCTTCTCTCCTCGAGTTCACCTCGTCCCTCGCTTCACCCCAACCCCCTCTCACCCAGTTCCTCATTTCGTGTAAATCTCGGGACGTCGAACGTTCCCTTCGTCTTCGCTTCCCCAGTCTCTTGGCCTCCCACGAAGACGAGTCGATCCCCGACTGGTCCGAGCCAAAAGACCTCCGAGAAGCTCTGGGAAGATGCGACGGAGCTATCTTAGCTGCTAGTGGCTGCGGAGCCGACGTCATCAATTTACCACGCGACCCGTCGGACGAGTGGCTCCAGTGCGAGCAGAACGTGGCAACTCTCGTGTCAAACGACCACCGAGTTGTCAAGTTATCGTGGACTGAAGGGTTCGTGGGGGAACGTTCTCCTTCTGCAACGGGGAGAGCAATTTGGGAGCTGGAAGAAGAGTTGAAGGGGAAGTTCGGGACCGGGACGAACTGGGCTCATAACCTAACGATTCTACGAGCTCCCTCGGGGATGGACGCTTTCCTGCGAGGCCGGCTGTTCGCCTTGGTGTGTGGGAGGACGCTGTCGACGAGTGTCAAGAGGGGACGCATTGCATTCGTGCACCCGTTGGATGTCGCGGAGAGTGTGAGTGCGTTGCTGCTGAAGGAGGAGGTGGGAGGAGGGGAGGAAGGGGTTTTCAAGTTGACGGGACCCGAGGCGTTGACGTTTGAGGATGTTGCGAAGTTGCTGTCGGAGGGGATTGGAGACAAAGTGAACTTCTCGTACTTCCCGTTGTGGGCGGTGCAGCCAGCACGATGGGTGCGTGGAGTGCCAGGAGATGCTATCGAAGAGGAACTGGCCGTGATTCGCGCGTTGGAAGCTGGAGCGCAGCAGGAAGTGGAGACGGAATTTATGGAGAAGCTGCTGGGACACAAGCCACGGACGTTTCGTGAGTTTGTTGCCGAGAATGCAGATGCGTGGCCTAGAGCTGACCCGCTTTAGACTGGATAAGGGCGAACAGTGCCGTCGTTTGATGAGAACGACATTGATTCTTACCGCTAGCCGATTTACGCTATGAAAGGAATACCAGCGGTGATGACGCACAGTATTTTCATGTGTTCGGATGGAAATCATAAACAAATGCAGCTAATAACTCAAGTGCTGGTAGATCTAATATCGCGGTTTAGTCGTTGATATTCTCTCACGCGCAGGGCACCAAAGCCGGAACAGGATTGAATGCTGCTGAGACTTTCTGTTGTTGGTACCGATCGGGATGAACATACATAGTCACATGAGGCCAGTGGACGTGTCAAGTGCAGAGAACAAAAATCAACTTGAAGTGCGTGACAGGAATGGATGTTCCGCTTTGTTGCTAGCTGCACGAGGTGGACACGAAGGATGTCGTGAGCTTCAGATGCTCAACGCAAGTTGTCAGTGACCCCACTACAAAACGAAACAGCGTACAAAGGGCACGATGAAGTCGCTCGGGTTTTGATCTTTTCAACGGCGCTGCTGTGGGCAGGCTCGGTGATGACAAGTGCACTGTTAATCTGAGCAGCCCAACTAGCGTGTGGTTCATGGAACGTGGAGCCAACACTGACGCGCAAGCAAATGATAGGGCAATATGGCGCTCCAGTTGATACCGCGATGAGGAGCAAGGAATACCTATTACTATTTGCTCCACGAACAAGCCGTGCAGCTTCTTCTCGAGGGTGGTGCAAATGTCGCCACAAACCAGAACAGGCGGGAGGCAGCTCTGATCAAAACTGCCTTTGAAGGTCACCTCCATGTTACACGCGTTCTGGTCGAGCACAACGCGGCGATGGACTGGACGAATGCCAAAGGCTGGACGCCACTACTATTAGATTTGCCACACCGCTCGTACGTCCCCTGATCGCATCAGTGCCAGTTTTTTTTTTTACATGTAAAGAGCAAAGCTCTTACAACCTGCGCATGAGGGAGGACAACCCACCAACGCAAGAAAGCACAATAGAAATGAAAATGCGAGTTTCATTCTGTTCAGCGATTTTGGACCATGTTGATGCTGATGGACATGAAACGTAAGGCAGAAATGCACCTCAACTGTGACCGAGCCAGAGTCTTTTAGTCCTTGGCCACCTGGATAGGAGAGTGCTCGAGCAGGTAGCTGCCGTCGTGCGCCGGGTCATCGCTCTCGGGGCTCATCAGCGACACAACCACGGTCACAACAGGCGGGACGACAAGCGTCATGATGAAGGTGATCATGCTGTTCTGCGAGTAGAGACCCTCTGGCAGGATGAACCAGTTGAAGCCGCCCACAAATTTGCCCTGCGCAATGACGCCGCAGATAAAGATGGTGAGCAAGCCAGCAGCGCTGCCAGCAAGTGCCCCCGTACGAGTCGCACGCTTCCAGACACCAAGTAGCATGGGGCCAACAGCAGCCGTGCAAAGAAGGTCGGCAATCAGGAAGAGGTTCAAGATGTCGTACTGCTGGTATCCGATCACGATGGCCGGCACGTTGAGAAGCGCTGAAAAGAAAGCATCAAAGCAGTGTCAGATATGGCAAGCAAACAGGGAGCAGAAGGCGACGTACCAACAATTACACGCGAGTACAGGAGCGACAACTTGGGGAAGCACGTCGTCAGCTCAGCCGCAATACCGATCTGGATCGAGTCCGCCACGCCACTTGCCAGCATAGCAATGACGATAGCGATCAGCACCTCCCAGCCACGACCCATGTCGATCAGGATCGCAAAAAACAGGTCTCCATCCGGATACACCAGGTACGACACCATACCGGCCAGCGCCAAGGCCACTGTAAACGGGATGATAATTCCACAGGCCATAAATGTAGCTTTGCGGAGAGTGTGGTCGTCGTACGCAGCGTAGACTCGCTGCCAGAAGCCCGTGAAGAACAAATTCGACGCCGTGACAGCAATCACCAGCGTCACCAGCGTTTCGAAGCCCTCCACTGTGAACGCGGCGACGTCAGTCCTCGACCACGCGCCGTCCGGGATCGACACGTGGAAGCACATTGCAATGCACACGACAGCAAGCAGAGCAATGACGCCGATGCCCTGCCACACATCCGTCGCCAAACTAGCACGAAGCCCCCCAATGAGCAGGTACAGGTTGGTCAAAACCACGACCGCCAAGATGGGGATCAGCGGGTGAGCGTTCGGTGACAACATGGTCGTCAATTGAGCCACACACGTGAGCTCCGACGCCAGCGAAATAAACTGGTAGAACACCGAGATGAGCCCGACGTAGACCTGCATGACGTATCCGAAGCGTTGCGCCACGACGTCCGTCATCGTCACGTTCTCACCAAGTGCCGAGCGAGTGTAGGGCCCCACAAGTGCCAGCACCACCATGCCACAAACGCCCGACATGGTGTATCCAATGACACCCCAGGAGCCAGCATCCACGCCGATCTGCGGGAAGGAAAACAGCGTCCACGAGCCCATTCCAGCCGAGAAGAAGCACCAGGCGAGGCGGAGCGCCGTCGTCGAGTTCCTCGCACTTGACCAGCAATACAATTATTGTCACACACATGGTGGCAATTATTGCCATAAATAAATAAAAACATATTGTGGCGCCCGTTACCTGACGAAGTTCTTGACCGAGTTCACTTCCATCCGGCGGCTGACAATGATGGCGTAGGTGGCCACCGCCACCAGCGTGGCGATCATGACGCCGTAGGTCACTCCACTTGCAAGCATCTTGACCGGTCTGGAGCTTCAGGTGGAAACAGTTATAAGGAGTCAGAGGTTTAGATCCAATTCAGGAAGTCCAGGGTCGTTTCACCTGGTGGAATCTAGTGGCGTTTGGAGCAGTGGGCAGCAGACACGGAGACACATGGAATGGTCAACAACAAGAAGAGCAGCAGTCCCTCCGCCGGTATGAACCGGATCAGGTTCTAAGGGTTTGGATCTCAGCCGGCCAACGCATGGAACTGGTCCATGGCTGGCAGTCGGCACCCCTCGCTGATTGAATGTCAGTGCACACAGAGGACCAGAAGGAGAAGAAATAACAGAATAGAGAGACAACTTCTTCAGTAATTTACCAGAGACTTGAGCGGGGGAGGGCGAGTCTGGGAATGAATGCATTTTTGGTGCGCATCCATCACGGCCCATCACCGTCGGAGATTTGATTGGAGGAAAAGATCGTGAAAATACCGGACTGGCGGAGTGGTTTTACTGGAAAAATTGGCAAGCTATCTAGTGTGCACCACACAACGGCAAGTTGAAGTTGGCACGTTAGTGCAGGTATGAGAGCTTGCTACTGCTAACCTTGCTGCTGTCGGACTGTTCAGTGACTGACAAGCTGGCGCTGCGGTGTGCGGACAAATCGGCAGTCATCATCGGCAGCGAGTCCTGGAAATGTGCCGCGGATTGCTGCAAATTTGTCGTGTCAAGCAAACCGCGCGTGGCCACGAGGCGAACGAGTTTCTCAAACACACTCACGCACGCCGATGGCGACGAAATCGTCGCCATGCCAACTTCGTGGCCCGGTTTGAGACAGGACACGGCCCAAGGTTCGTTCATGCGGCCGTTGGATTCCCCCATTTTGAACGCTATCGCTTCCTCAACCCACTGCTCCCTCTGTGTGCTTAAGATTTGGAACAGGACGATGCCCCACTCCTCTTCTGGCCTTCGCTGGGTTGCCTCTTGATTCTCCGTCGTGGGATTCAAGCGCGCACGCTTACAAAGCTCTCGATAGCCTTCTACCGCAATGCTCAGGGCCGCTTGGAACAGAGGTCGGGTCAGAATAACTTGTAGCAGGTCTTCAGAACTCAAGGACAGCAAGTCACAAGCAGAGATTGTCTTCACGGTGGACACCCCCACCGAATACCCAAGCAAGCCATGCTCTCCAAAGAAATCCCCCTTCTTGTAGTGCTGCTCTTTGGGCTGGTCGGAGTTGGTCGAGGAAACGAGGTGGCCTTTCACCACAAAGTACATTTCCTTCGAGACACTGCCCTCAACCAGAACGCACTCGTCCCGGGGGTAGCCCTCGTATTTCAGACGCTGGGCGACCGCGCGAGTGATCGCTTCGACGTCTCTGTCGTGCGGGTGGTTTGTAGCAAATGGACGGAAGACGTTGTTGATAAACACCCGTAGTGGCAGGTACGCAATGTGCATGATCGATTCCGTTCGAATCACTTGCGGAATCTCGTCAAAGATGGCTTGGTAGTTGACACCACGGTGCGAGCTCCACAAGGAAGATAGAAATGCTTGCGCCCGCTTCCGCAGCTTCCCCGTGATGTGCCAGCGCTCTAGGTACATGTCGACTGCGATGTGGTTCTTTCGGAACTCCACCTCGTTGCTAATGCACGATACGTAAAGGTTCGCCATCTCCCCGATCATGAACGCCACTGCCATCAGTCCGACAAAGTCCACGAAGAGCGTGAACGTGTATTCTGCATAGCTCATCGGCGTGAACACTTTTCCTTTCTTGACGAACGCAGTAGAAGCGAAAAAGACGCCGCGTAAGAACCGAAGCATCAGCAAATCCAGCGACGGATCCGTCCACGATATGGCCACAGCACTGCGGGGAGGGGACCAGGTGTCCCAATTACCAGCGCTTTCCTCAGCATTGTTGGCAATCGAAAAGTAGACACACGCACACCAGTGCATCAGCACAAAGAGCAAAATCCAAAGTGTGCAAAGCCGGTTTTTCTCGTAGGCCACGCTGCGGCGGTTGATTTCTCTCATGTAGTGCGGGAAGTTGAATAGTTTCAGGCATCGATTCAGGGAGAGCAGCGGCGACTGATAGAAGTCCGAAAGGAAGTGGTCAATAGGGACCGCAGCGATGATATCGATCCACAGACGCTTCTTCTGGTACGCCTCGCGCTGCTTGATCTCGTACAACTCCATCGACTCGAGGCCATCTTTCAAATTCCAGTTCACCCAAATGTCCCAACCGAACAACACCTCGCACGTGAGCTCCACAACTCGGATGGCGATAGCCGACGGGCACAAGCGCTCAAGTAAATCGTAAGAGTTGCGGTACGGAACCACGAGTGCCATGTAAACCGTACCGAACGCAATGATCTTAAGCCATTGCACGTGGAATGGGCTCTGCGCTTCCGTGCACTGCAGCAACATATCCACCCAGAGCACAGTATCGCTTCGCCCCGCTATCTGCAAACTGATGGTCGACTCGGCCGACACAGAACGTTGCGCCTTGTAGGACGAGAAGAAGGACCCCCCTTTCGTCGTTGAAATGCTCCCGAGTGGACGAGTAGACGTGTTTCGCGATGATTTGCGCCTCATGCTCGAAGAGAGGCGATCCGAGTTGCTTCCAGCTGAGCTACCGGTGGATCTAGTTGGTGCACCAAAGTTTGTGGCATCTCCGAGGATGTCAGCGTGGTTTACCATGCGCTTTGAAGCCCTCGCCTCGGTGTCCATTTGCTCCTCCATGTAGATGTTGCGCAGAAGTTGCTGCTCTTGCTGGATGTTGACGATCTTGAGCACCTTTCGCTTCCAGTCTGGGTACCGCTCAAAGACGAGCTCCAGCGACCGACGAGAGAGCCGATACAGGACGCAGGAAGTCTTGCAGCGGGCGTGAGCGCTGCGAGGTTTACTTGTGAACAGAGCCACTTCTCCGAAATAACTACCAGACGTGAGCTCATTTACTTTCTTGAGGTGGTTCTTCGCTTGGAGCTTGGATGGGTCCAGTGTAGGGAAAAACGTGTGGAATGAGGAACGAGACGGAGAACCGAGGGAATGCAACTTGGTATCGTTCGACTCGCGACGACGAATTGTCTCGATCGGTACCAGAACCTCGATAATTCCCGTGAACACGAAGAACATGTCGCTTCCTTCTTCACCCAAGTGAAAAACGTATTGATCCTTGACCGTCAGCGCTTGCACGAATTGGGAGACGAGCATCCGCGTCACAGATCCTTCCATTCCAGCAAGGAACCCGACTTTTGCGATCATAGGCTGGAGATGAACGAGGCGGATCTCAGTTAAAAGCGACGGCGGCAGACAGCGCTCCAGGAGATACTCTTGCGTGATCGTGTGGTATCGTTGGAAGAAGAAATACGTCTTGAGCTGCTGCTCAATTGCTGGAGGTAGATGGAAATGGGCTAAGAGTAGGCGCAGCGAGCTGAGCTTAGCATTGAAATCACGCGAGTTAGCGTCAATGAGCTCCACAACATCCGAAATGTTTCCAACCACATACGCGAAGAGGAAGGCGCCAGCAAGCAGAACGGCAACGGTAAAACAACACTGCGCTACCGTCAGGGGGCGTTCTCCGGCATAAGAGTTTGATACTAGACCAAACGACCAGAACAATAACGCCGAGTACCGAACGCTCTTGTCTGCCGCCTTAAGCGATGGCGGCGACACCCACCGATCGGAATGAGAAGCTTGAGAAGACGAGGAGTCCTCAAAGTTAAACCAGATGCAGCCAAATAGGTGCGCGAGCATGAAAGAGAGTAGAACCAACCTGATCAGCCGCAGCTGCAGCGTGCGACTTAGGTGCCTTTCTTCTAGCTTCGCAAACGTTTTGGTTGCTCGAATGAGACGGAGAAGCTTGTTGATGCTCAGGATCTCGTAGCGCTGCGTCGAACCAAGCATCCAATTCACAAGATACAACGGAACAAGTGCGAGAATGTCGCACCAGCATTGTCGGGAGCGGAAAAACTTCTTGCGGATAGCGATCAGGTCCATCATTTTGTTCCCGTACTCGTAGTAGCCGAGGCGCGAATGGTAGTAAAAGTCTAGAGCGAAGAAAACCTCAAAGAGAACTGCGACAGCCTCGGATCCTGGGATGTTTTCAGGGCTTATCCCCGTTGTGGCATCTTCGATCACTTTTAGATACAGAACAATCGTCAATCCAAAGATCCAGAGATCCCAAATCTCCGTGATACCTTCGTCAGGGTCGAAGATGAGGTTATCGAGGCCGAAGTAGAGCAACACCCTCCCTTCGCGTGTCAGCTTCTTAACGAGGGCCACTGGCCCAAAACTTCCGCTGAAGGAGCGTTCACTGCCACTGAAGTCCTGCTGTGCTCGCGCTAGTTTGGCACCTTCCAGTCTTTTTTCTAAAGATCGAAGCGCCATTGAAAACGTCGGGAACACTTTGTGCATGGCATTGAGGTGATCGCGCGACACAAAAAGCAGGATGCAGCCACATGCTGCAGTCACGCGCTCAGCATAACTCACAGACGTTTCGTTGAGATTGAGCGCCGCAGTTCCGATAAAGCCCCCCTTCACAAGGGTACGAGGCGCACCGCTATTGGTAATGATAATCAGCTCGCCTTCGAGTAGGAAAAAGAGGCCACTAGCGTAGTCTCCCTGCCTGTAGATGATCTCGCCCTGTCCGTAAAGAATGAACCTCACGTTATCGACAAACACTTGCTCCAGCGCATCTAACGAAGACCGAACGTCGGCCAATAGCGACAGCGTGCGCAGGGCAGGCTGGCACATACTCCGCAACACCGGTCGTTTGATTGTCTCGGGGAGCTCGTTCAACAACTCGCCAGCGATGGCGCCGCGGTGGGATGACCACCAGAATTCCAAGAACGATTTTACACGCTGGTGAACACCGGGCGGCACCGTCCGGGATTTGATAAATCGCTGGACACGTGTACGCGTGACTAGAAATTCTTTTTGCTCGAACGCAGAAGCTGTGATCCGCTTTTGTACCGTGTCGATCATCTTCGCCATGAAGAGGAATCCACACAACATGAAGACCAGCGCCACGGAATATTGCAGCGTAGACGATGGCTCCACCGTTTTCCCTAGCGTCGTCAGCATCGTTGCCCCAAAGTACAGTGAACGCATGTACTGGATGCCCGCCACAGAATGCGCTTCTTCTTTTGTGTAGGACGAATTGGAATGACCATCTGCGTAGTACATCATGCCGTCAGAATGGTCAGCATAGAGTCGCACCTCCAACTCGCTGCTTGGTAACCACGGATCCGCCTCCATATCTTCGCTACCGAAGCCTTCCACATACGTGAGACTGAAGTAAATGCATGCCACAAGATGCAGCAACAGCAGATAAGCTACCACCGCAACAAACAGCCACCCTGACCCGCTGAGGCGGAAGGAGTTGTCCCATTCCTTTAGATGCCTCTTAATATGCCAAACGCGAAGCAATTGCGGGAGTCTCAGCAAAGCAGGATGTGTCATCAAGGCCGTCGAAACACGTAGTGGGATCAACAGGCGATATGGTAACAAACACAGCAAGTCTGCAGTAAATGACCCACGCAGATAGTGCTTCGCAAGAAGTGAAGGCTGCGTGAATTTCTTGCGGCTAGCAGTGTAGGTCAAGTGGAAATTCAGGTACATATCAACGCCCAGAAGAACATCCAAAAGCGCGTAGACAGCTTGGACATCCCCGTTGATGATCGGACAATCCAATATCGGGAACGATAGAAGTAGTGACACGATATACCAATTCGCAGCCAAGTGCGCTTGGAGTAGGAGGATCCAGTACTTCCGCCACTGCGACGTGTGCTCGACCACACGGCGCATCAATAGCCGAGACAGAATACTAGAAAAGTTATCCCCAGGTAACTGCAGAGATCCACGACGCAGAGATAAATTGTCATAGAATCCTTGTATGGTGTCGACGTGCGTGCTGGTTGAGCTTTTCATACTTGCAGTGCGTGGGGGCCACCAAACCATCCCAGATGACACGCGGAGAGCAAACGCCGACTGACTACGTACCAACTTCCCCGTGGGCCTCTTGATAACGACCTTGGGTGGTAACTGGATCGGCGCCGGGTTGAAATTAATCGCTCGTTTCTCGTTCACGGAGATGTTGCCTCCGTCGTACTCCGAGTGTCGCGAGGCCGATATCACTCTCGTTGACTTGCTTCGGCGCAGTGAAGCTCCTCGAGCGACAAAGTGGGCACGATCTCGCAGCGACGATCGCTTTCTTCTCGTGCGCGGCTTGGTCGATAGATGGAAGAGCGTTGTGAGCATGAATTCCTCGCCGCCTCCACGAGCGTCGCGAGTATCTCGAGTCTTTGCTTCTTCGCGCTCCTCCAACATCTCGTCAATAGTAGCTGCAATCTGTAAAGCGTAATCTGGATAGCCTTCCAACACCCGCTCCGTGTGGAAGCGTGACAGTCGGTAGAGCGTGCAATACGACGCTGTTTCAACCGCAGCAGACCGTGGGCGCTTTGAAAACACCGACACTTCGCCGAAAAAACTTCCTTGTCGAAGCTCGCGCACCTTCACGCCGTTGACCAGGATGTGCAGGACACCCGAGTTGACGACGTACATGTAGTCGCCGTGATCGCCAGCTTCAAAGAGGGTCACGTGCGCCGGGAAGCTCGTCATCTCCAGCAAACTCGTCAGCGCCACGATAAACGGTTGGTTGCAGCCCCGGAAGAGCGGGATACGGCCGACCATGTCCTTCAGAAGCTCCACCTGGATGTCTTTCGTGATCGACGGACACAACAGCTTAACCACCTCGCGGTCGTTCGATTCCGCGTCGGTGTGGTGGCGCTTGAGGTACTCGACAGCTTGGGTCTGCAGTGACTCGGGCACGCGATGAAACGTGAGCAAGTGCCGCAGTTGGTTGATGCGCGCCTGCGCCAGCACAGTGTGGTTGCTCTCCGACTTGGAGAGCATAAAAAGCGTCGAGCACGCGTAGATAAAGAGCACAAAGCCCAGTAAAACCACGGCCAGCGTGAACGCAAACTCCGCGTTGCACCGAGGCAGAGCTCCTTCGAACGCGCCTGTGAGCAGTCCGACGCTCCAGAAGAGCGCTTGGACGTACTGCCGCGACAACGACTCGTTCTCAAGTGCTGCTGGTGGTAGCCACGCGTCAGAGTCTGCGTTTGAGGCACCTCTCAAGCCGAACGCGAAGCGACCGCACGCCACAAGGTGAGCCACGAATGCCGTAGCCACCAGCACTTTGAACGACTTGAGAGCTCGGAAGCGCTTGGCGTACACGTCGCCCAGGTTGCTCAGGTAGCCGGGCACCCGCCAGACGCGCAGCACCTTGTGGAACTCGAACCATCCTGGCCAGCACGCCGTCTGCAGAGTTAACACAGCGGAGACCGACTGGGCCTCGCTGATGGACACGAGAACCGATAGCGGTACGATGGCCAGCACGTCCAGCAGGAAGCCCAGCGACTTGACGTACTTGGCTCGGGCCTTGCGCTTGTCGCGGTGGATGTTGCCCGCCTCGTAGAAGCCCGTGTTGAGCTTCACGTAGAAGTCGACGCAGAAGAGCAACTCCGCCGCGTAGAAAGCCCGGAGCGCCGTGGCCGACGGCGCCAGCGAAGCTTTGGCCGCGAAGGTCACGACGAAGGGCAGCAGGAAGGCTTCGTAGAGCAGACAGCAGGACAAGAGCTGGTGCCAGCTCTTGAGCAGCCCCGAGTGCGGGTCGAAGGCGTTGCGCAAGTCGTCGATATAACCGTAAAAGCTGCCGCTGCTGTCCACGGCCAAGGAGCGGCGACGAGCGGGGGTCACCATCGCTCGGCGTTGCGTGGGTCTTTGAGGCGCTCGCTCCACTTCAGGCGACGCCTCCGTGAAAACAGTTTCACTGCATCAAATTGGATACGTACTTGCACTCGAGGTGGGAAAACTCCGATAGCGATTCCGCCCAGGCCTCTGTGTCGGTATACATGTACGCTGGAGTGAGCCCCTCTAGCTCGTTTGCATCTTTCCAGCTCGTCTGGCACGATGCTGCCAATTTCGTATACACCGGAGCTGTCGAACCACCCACCCGCGGGTTTGTGCCGGGCAAGTACGACAAATGTGTCGTGAGAAGCTACCAGTGGGCCTTTGGCCAGAAGAACTGCGCGTATGTGGTGTTTGCTGGCCGTCAGATTGCACTAACAGCGTAGTTGTTAGTTACTTTTCGTCCTATCAGCAGTACATCGCTGCCGCCTTCTAACTGTTTGCTAACAGCAGAATGAACCGAAAGGGGTTGGCAACTGCAATTGTTGTCCCTGTCTCGATTCCTGTCGTAGCAGTGGCAAATACTCTCCCCATGGCGTCGCCCTCGAACAGTTTTGATCGCCACGTCATACGTCTCACTCCCCGAACGAACGGTGCCTAATGTGGTTCGACAGACACACTAACCCCTGCTGGAATCACGCGCAATAAACGCCAGCGGATCGGCCATTCCGCTTGAGCACAACATCCTCTAGAATCGCCCTCATTCCGCTGGAATTTCGGTTTGCATTTCGCCAGCACATTGCAGTACGACCCCTCAACATGCAGGCGAACCAGAGCTTGTGGGGTGTAACATGCGTTGCCACTTCCGCGGCAGCGTCAGTCCGCGCGAGTTGCGCAAGAACCGATCCCGAACCTTGATCTTTACTTTCTCACGAAGCGCATGAAGCATCGATTCCGGGATCCAGGCAGCATCGCAGTTATAGACGTTGTCGTCGTTGTCGTAGAAGTCGCAGTTTCGCCTGTCTCTTTGTGGTAGAACTAAACTACATTGCCTTTCATACGACGTGTGGGCGGATAGAAATTGCATCTCCTCCATGGTGTCCACGGCGTCGACGACCTCGCCCTTGCCTTCCATGATATACTCGCGGCATGGAATGCTGTCTGGATGAAACGCGAAGTTTCGCGTTGCGTGCGCTTCCTTAAGTGCATCATAGCGTTCGTGCTGTTCGACGATACGTTTTTTCGCCGTATGACTGGCAGAAGGGCCCAGGAAGCTTCTGAATGCAGCAGGCAGCGTCTTTAGGAATGCTTCCGCCTTGGCTGCGTCTACGATCGCGTCGGCAATCTGCTCGGTCTCTCCGTGCCCGTTCAGTACGTACTCTTTGGTCGTGGACGACGTGCAGTCAGTCTTCAGATCCCGTTCGACCAGCGCGGCGACCATGAGCTCGTACCGCTCGAACTGTTGTGGAATCTGTTCCACGTCGCACCCAGTACCGTGCTCCGCATGGAACTGGGCGAAGCAATCTGGGAATGTCGCCATGAATGCGCGATGCTCCTCTGCTGCCTTTTGCTTGGTGGCCTGCAGCTTTCGCTGGCGCTTGACCTTCCGGGCCAGCATCTCTATCCACGCCCGCTTGGAGCCAAAGACCCTCTGGGCATAGCGATTCAGGTCGCTGTGCCTAAACAGAGAGTAGTAGCCTCGGCGGTAAACTGTGAACGTCCGGTGCGGCACGGCGTTGATGTCGTGGATGCCGTACAGACGCCGCGCTTCGGTGGTCGTAACCGTTTCTCTAAATGTTACGTCTCGGGCTTGGTTGCAGGCGAGGCAGAAGCCCTTGGCGACCGCCAGCTCGTCCCCCCCACACGGACAGCAGATGGAGCTGACCAGAGCGTCGCTGCCTGGGTACTGGGCGCCGGTAACGGACTGCAGCTTGACGAGCGACTGATTGCCGAGGAAACCCAGCACCACAGCGAACGCGTTGGCATTGAGCGACGGGAAGCAAGAGGAGGGAGGGGGCACGCCCTTTCCCCCCTTGGAGGGGCACTTGCTCTGGTGCAGCTTGAGGCCGCGCGCCTTGAACGTCTTGCCGCAGAACTCGCACGCGACGACCGCCGCGCTGGGCGGCGCGCACTCGCCGTCGCTCTTCCGCTTGGGCGCCATAGAGAAAAAAAAGACGGAATGATGAAGCACTTTGATTTTCAGCCAATCATCTGGTGCTATATCTTTGTGGAAAACAAAGCATTGGATACTGGAGTAAATTATCAGTGGAAACTGGTTCACAGCAGCAACGATAGCCGATATTTCTATCGCACCCAAATCTCGTACACACAGCTCTGGATCTTCAAGACTTCCTAAAAATACCTCTGGTCTCGAGACGAACATGATTTCCCCCCCTTTTACAAGACGAAGCGGTTACCGTCGTGTTTTAAGCTATGGCCAGTTAGCCAGTCGTGACACGTGAAAGCCCCCATAATTGGTATTCGTGACGGCAAATACGTCGCGTTAGCAGCGCCGAAGCCTAAGGCGACGGAGGCAGATAAACAGTTTTTGCAAGAGTGACGACGTCCGTGATACATTCGACGATATGCAGGATCCACCTGCCACGTACTAGTCATTCAGTAAGGGGCCTCGCGTTTGTCTCGGACGGAACTTGGCAATGCTGGAAACGATTGCTGCAGTGAGAAGCCACATAACGCTCATCGAAGAACCCGGACAGGACGTGCGACCCGTTTTAGATCTCACCCTAACTCCGTAAATTAACTAAAAAGAGTAGGTACGTTAAACTCCAGCGATCCCAAAATTATCCCGGTATAAGCTTTTCCAACTCCCCGTGACCAGAGATCTCATAAGCATTAAAAGTCTGAAGGCTGCACCTCGTTGGAATTGGAATTCCAATTCCATACAATTGAGTAAGAATTCCACAACGCCGTATCATCGATGGGCCTCTGCCTTCCCAACCTGAGAAGGATGGCCATCCTGGCATTGCACAACCTCAAGATGACCGTACTCGGAAGATATCCAATCACCGCGTTGATTAAACGCCATTGAACAAGACATCGCTTCAAGGGAACCTTTTACGGCTGTATTGGAACCCTCACGTGAAGCTGCCGAGCCACCTCAGCGTCACTCGCTGTCCATAGCCCATCGATCCTTTTTAAAGGATCGATGGTTGATTAAAGTCAACTGACGCTGCGTCCATGTCTGACTGCCGTTTTAGGAAAAGGCACGGCAAAGTACGCTGCTCAGAATACGAGGATGTGCGTTTGATATCAATAGACATCCGCCACACTCACTAAGGTCTGGCAAGTGTAACCAAAGAGATTCACCGTTACCAAGTGCGATCGTGCGCCAAATTTACAGGAATTATGTTAGTTCTGTTGAGGGTGCGCGCAACGTCATCCACTATAGAGCCCGTGTCACGTGCAGCGCGCCTTGCAGACAGCAACCACGCTGCAACTTGGCCTCGGTGGTTCCTTGCAGAACTCGATTCTCACTTTCAGTTTTACTGTCAGCCCCTCAAGCTTCTCAGTCTTCTGAGACCTCCCTGCAGATGAACGCGAACAAGAACCAAGGCGAGTTGCTCAATGAGTCGGAGCCTGTGTACAGCCACCCATTCATGTGCAACGACCTGGCCACGGACACGTTCCCACAGCACTCTGTGCCAGCTCGAGTTGCCCACCAAATGATCAAGGACGAGCTCGCCCTCGATGGCAACCCCAGCATGAACCTGGCATCGTTCGTGACGACGTACATGGAGAAGGAAGCGGAAGAACTGATGATTGAGGGGCTGCGAAAAAACTACATCGATCTCGACCAGTACCCACAGACGGCAGAAATCCACAATCGCTGCGTCCAGATGCTCGCAAACCTGTACCATGCTCCTCTTGCTGAAGGGGAGAAAGCTACGGGTACGGGCTGCATCGGTTCGTCGGAAGCAATCATGCTTGCTGGCCTCGCCATGAAGCGCAAGTGGAAGGACCGCCGTATTGCTGCCGGTCTATCGTACGAGAAACCGAACATGGTCTTTGGGTCGAACGTTCAGGTTTGCTGGCACAAGATGTGCAAGTACTTCGAGATCGAGATCCGTGAAGCTGACGTGTCTCCGGAGTGCCTAGTGCTCACTCCTGAACGAGCCCGTCCTCTGCTGGATGAGAACACGATCGGTGTGGGCGCCATCCTCGGAAGCACCTTCAACGGTGAGTACGAGGATATCAAAGGGATCCACGACATGCTCATCGAGGAGAATGACAAGCGTGGGTGGCACATTCCGCTTCACGTTGACGCGGCAAGTGGCGGCTTCATCGCTCCGTTCATCAGCCCCGACTTATTGTGGGACTTCAGACTGCCGAACGTGAAGTCGATCAACGTCAGTGGGCACAAGTTTGGGCTGGTGTACGCTGGCATGGGATGGGCTTTGTGGCGGGAGCCTGAGGATCTACCGGACGACCTGGTGTTCCACGTGAACTACCTCGGTGGAGACCAGTCCTCGTTCACACTCAACTTCTCCAAAGGTGCTGGCAACGTAGTGGCGCAGTACTACAACTTGCTGCGTTTTGGCTTCGATGGCTACCGCCGCATCATGGAGGCCGGCATGGAAAACGCTGACTTCCTGCGCAAGGCCCTCGTGGACACGGACCTCTTCAATATCGTGGACAAGGCTCACATGCCACTGGTGGCGTTTTCGTTGAAGGATTCAACTTGCTACTCGTGTTTCGACATCCAGGAGAAGCTCAAGACTCGTGGATGGATCGTCCCGGCATACACTTGCTCGAAAGGAGCCGAATCGATGACTATCATGCGTGTCGTCGTCAAGCAAAACTTCTCTTGTCAGATGGCAAAGATGCTCGTGCAAGACATCTTACACGCAGTAACCGCGTTGGAGCAGCACTACCGCCAGGTTCATCTCTCACCAGCCATGACGAGCGTGGTTACGAGTAGCGTCGCGGTTCACCCGATGCCAGCCCCCGTGAAGATCAAACACACAAAGCTAACTTCCAGTAAGGCGGGCCATGTCACGATCAGGGGTCCCAAGCCCGTGAAGCACATCAAGCTCTGCATCTAGGAACATCCAAAATTAAAAAAAAACAGGAATTCAATACGTCGATATTCATGTCATGATAGTCAAGGGTGTAGCGATGAGAGCAGCAAGACAATCGAGTGGCGAATATTTGCAGATACGCCCACGCTGAAGGTGGCGGTGGAGACTGAGATACACTGCTGGAATGGACTGTCGACATTCAGCCAACAAAAATCGAGATGTTCAAGTTGAATGCGTTACCATTAAGAATAATTCGGCAGGCACCACGATGCACTCTCTTCGGGAAGACTCTTGCGGCGCATTTCAATGGCCCGGATAAGCACTATCGCTGAGCAACTGATATGAACCAAACGTTGCTGTCATCATGGATTTCATCATTGAATTCCGTTCGCAATACGGGTACTCGAAGGATTAGAATCGGCAGCGTCTGCCACTTGCTGTTGCTTCCCATGTGTAAGCAGAAGTATCACAAGCACCGCTCGGGTATCATTGCATCGCATTGTTTGCTGCTCCAAATAATATAATGGCACTTGCGGCCAGTCACTCACAGCCAAAGGAACCATCGAGGCCTCCTCGAGTCTACGCTCCACCTATGAAGACGTGCCCAGCGTAGCGCTGACACACGCCACGTACTCTATGTACACACTCACTAACGAGCATGGCTAATGCCTCAGATCTCGGTGCTCTTGACGCTACGGCTGGAATCCACAGCACCGGCGGCAACACGGCTTTCCTCCGGCTGACTTGTCATGCGCGACGATGAACGACTTCGATCGCTGCCACCGGTCTGGCGCATCTCAGCGGACAAAGCGGAAAAGGCAGAGGATGATCGGGTCATGCGCTGCATCCCCGATGCGCCACTGGCGGTGCTCCCGAAGGATGACAAGTTTGCCACAGACCACGCACTCAAGGAGGTATCACGCGTGTTCCGAGAGGGTTGACGCTCGGTATCCGAAGCTAAAACGGAGCTCCACGACCCGCTGATCGCACTGCCGCTTGTCACGGATGATCCTGCTGAATACAGCGCGGACATTCGCACGTTTCCGGTGTCCAAGTCCCCACTGAAGCTATGCACCGATGGAACGCGAGATCGCAGGCTGATGTCTGCTAACGGGTCACAGCGGTTGGCCGCCATCATGTAACCACGAAGTGACGGCACCTCATCCGCGCTTTCGCCGCTTGTGGAAGAAGCTCCATCATACGTGGGAGGCGGCACCGCAACCATGAGAGCCGTGCCGTTGTAGCCGCTCTCCATAAATGAGTCGTCCTGCATGAAGGTTGGTGACAGCCGCGCGACCGTGCGGATATCCATGTTGTATCCGTACGGAAGTGGACTGTCGCCGTCGTCATCGGTGTACTTCTTGCGGCCAATCGCTACGAAAAGAACCAGGAGACCCATGATGCCTGCGATGACACCGACAATCGCGACGATCGAACCTGTTCCCAAGCTGTAATACGTGGCGGAACTTGTGTTCACATCGGACACCCCGCCAGGATTGAGAAGTGCTCCGTAGCCACTGCTCCCGTCTCCGCTGCTCCCGCTGGTTCTGCTACTGGTGGGCGTTTTGCTAGACCCACCTTTGCTGTTAGTGTAATCCCCGCTGCTGCTGCTGTTCGCCCCCTTTTTCTTCTTGTCTTTTCTCATGTGGCCGTCATTCGACTTGGACGAGTCCGAGCTGTCCGGGTCCGACGCGTGTGAAGACCCATCTGAACTAACGTCTGCACTCGAACTTGCGTGAACCTGACCTGGACTTGCTCCATCGCTTTCTTCGCTTCCGCTCTCCGACGACACTGTCACTGTTTCATTACTGCTGCTAGAACTGGAGGAGGCAGGCCCGTCGGGCGAGGTCGACGCGCCTGCCGAGGGCGTTCCAGCAGAGGTGTCCGCGCTACCTGACCCCGCGACTGGAGCTCCTGTTGTCGCAATAGGCACAACCGTGCTTTCTTCCGGAATAATGACCGCTGCATCCATAGAGGTCGACCCCCCTGCTGCCGGTGCGTCAGTCACACCGACAATTGGGCCATCCGGTGTCGTTCCGGCTACTGAGCTACTCTGTGTCGTCGGCGCGGGTGTGTCTACCAAAGCGGGTGCAGGAGCCTGTGTAGTTGCTGCTGCAGTAGGCCCAGTAGTAGCCGCCGTGACTGGGAGCTCCGTTGGCACGGGGGGCGTCACGGGGGCGTCTGTCGATACAGAGACCACAGCAGGTGCCTCGGTAGCCGCCGCCGTCGTCGTCGGAGCGAGCGTTCCTATTGTGATAGTCACTGGGGCGTGTGTCGTCGGCGCTGGCGCTGCCGTCGGCGTCGCGCTCTCCACCCGGCTGTGAGCTGTCGACTCGGCTCCCGTTTCATCGTCCGTAGGCGACGGATACGTCGGCGTCGGCGTCGTCGTCGTCGTCGTCGTCGTCATCGGCGGCCTCTTGGTCATCGACACTGCGTGCGAAACGCCGCTATGCCTCGTCGCCGTCGGCGACGTCACTGCATCTGCCATGGCCGTCGGCGTGGAGCTGCTCGCGTCGTCGCTAAAGCTCTCGGCTGTGTTCGCTCCCTCCTCGCTACCTGTCGTGGCGGCTTTCTCCGCCACTTGGTCGTCTGCAGCCGACGTCGAGGCGCCTCCGACCGTCACGGAAATGGCCGCCGCCGGGGTCCCGGTGCCGGTCGTCGTCTCGTCGCTCGAGTCCGTCCGCGAGCCGCCGCCGAGCACCGCGGACGTGAGCGCCGACACGAGGCTGGTGGCCTCGTCGGCCACCTCCGTCACTGCGTTGTGCGCCTCGTCGAACGTGATGAGGTGGCGCTGGCCGGCCGGTTCGCTGAGCGCCGCGCAATGTGCCGCCGCGGCTGCCAGCGCGCCGAGCGCCAGCACCGCGCGCCGTCTTCTCCGCGCCATGGCTGCCCCTGGCCAGCTCCACCGCGGCCTGGGCTCTGCTGCGGGGTGGCGAGACGTGCTGCTGAGCTCTGGGTCTCCCTCCGCCTATAGCTAGCTAGCTCTCAAGTGCTGTGTCGCCGATACTGAGGGAGTGCCTGGCTAATGTGAGCGTTTTGATACTGTGCCTCTGCGCTGACTAGCTACGCATTTAGAGAGGCCAGTTGCACGGTGATGCAGTAAGGTTGAGGAAAACAGATGGAGCGGATTCGGGAGGGGAATCGAGTATCACGGGTAAACTGAACCTATCCCGCGCGCAATACGCTGGCAGATGGGGCTATCGTGTGAGATAGATGGCCCCGTCTCTGAGGAAGCGTAATGGCGGCGGCAAAGCTGTCGTCGGTGCCCTGCAACGCCTTTGCGGGAGCTGCAGCGAGTGCATTGCACCTGAATCGGCTTGGTACGGACGGTACTGTGGCTTCAACGACGGGGGGCCGATCGCCAGGCTTACCGGTACCGGTAGTAGCGGTCGCTAATGTGCCGGCATCTTGTCACCAAGAGATGTTAGCGATGTCTTGAACCGCTGCGCAGAGGCTGGTCTACAATTGGACGCCATGCAGAATTTCTTTGTCGGAAGATCCCAACACAACCGCGTTCACCAAGATCCGTCAATGAAGCGGCCATTCGTGGTCAATGCTATCACGGGGGCGAGGACTTCTCTACTGGTATGCATGGTATCGACCTGAGATTTCCATGATTGGCAGTCAACAAGTTGTGTTTGTTTGCTAGCTAAAGCTGTAGAAGGGGAGAAGATGGCGGGGTAGCAGCTCTGTTTGGCATCGTCGCAAGTGGCCTCGATGCATTCCGCATGTGCAATGCACATTGTGTTTGCACTTTGAAGTACCCCACTTGAAAAATCCCTTTTCTGGAAGGGATTTTTCAAATGATCTCTGGATGGGGTGCCAAGCATCTCGGTACAATAATATTGTATATTACTTCGAAGTATATTTTACGCGTGGTGGATAGGAAGAGAGGGGCCGAATGCTGGTTACGAGGGGACTCATGGTTCGAGAAATAAATACCATGAAAGCGATAACTGTAAAGGTGTCTATCACGCTATGCATAGAAAGTATATAAACCTGAGTGCCGTTCCTACTTGGTTGGATGCCAAGTCACTTGAATCTGGGATGGCGGGACTGAGACTTGGTGAAGAACCGATACTGTAAGAAGCCTTAGTTAGCGTTTGGAGGTTTTGACTGTAGATGCGTCCAAAACTTTTCGTCTCTCGCTTGTTTTACGTAGAACCGACGTTGCTTTTGCTCAATTGAGACGGCTCGGTTGGATTGGGGTCCATTGTCATCGAGTTTTCAGGCGTGGTGATCTCTCCGATCGCATTGAAAACGAAGATGCCTTTCACAGCGGTCGAGCACGCTGGAGGCGCCGATGTATGTCTGGACGAGCTGGTCGGCGTGGTGCATCTGCGAGGTTCCACGTCTTGCCGGCTGTTGCCAAGCAACTTGTGAAAAGGGAGACTTGTTCGGTGTTGCTTTCACATTTTATGAGCTCCGATTATAAAAGTGGTTGTTTGTATTTGGCCTTTGGCATATCCAAGCTTTTTATCGCTGTGAAAGAAGTATTTAATATCGTTTTCACGATACTATGCTTAATTATTTCTTTACTCCAGTTGAGATCGTTTGTTGCAAAAAAAGTAAGGCAATTTTGAACCCCCAGCAATAAACAGCACGGCTTATCTATAAATCCTAACCGTATTGTCAACACTCCTGCAGCACTTATGATCACAAGTTGAAGGAGATACAATATGGATGTTTGCTTCAATTTATTCTCGAAAGCCTCGGGTAGCCCTTTCCACCTCTACGCTGTTCCCCACGAGGAGCGTCGTCAGTCTGACGTTTTACAGTTGTAACAAAAGCATCATTCATGCGAGATGGATCGCTGGAGTATCTAACAACCACGAGCTCCATCGTCCGCTTCCGTGTCAAACGAACAGTGATGGCATTGCGGCGATTTCAATATTAGCGTGATACAGCCGATCGCACATCCATCCATCAAAACACGAATGCGTGCTGGTAAAAAGTTGAGAACCCGAACTTTATTCGTGTGTTAGATAGAACGAAGAAAAACGCAGATCTCACATGTCAACACATACCAATAAAGGGCAAGTTTCTAATTAAGTTGCCCTTGTTTAAAAACAATACAAACTGTACATATAAACGGCAAAAAATACTTAGGTTGGTCGGCTCATTCGCTCAACTCACGTCAACGGACATGGTTGTGGATGACTCCAAGGCATCCAATCTTCTTCGACTTGTTAGCTTAATTCGACAACTGGCTTGACTTGTTGATCGTCCGGCGTTGTTGATCTCACGACGGATGCTCCTTTACGACTGTGCTACCCGTCGGATCGACGGTTGTCTGACGTCCGTCCATTGCACAGCTGCGATCCATCTAATATATGAATATGAATACTATTTACCATGGCCTGGACGAAGCTCGCAAATATGATGAGTGCCGTAATACACTAATGGTGGTATCACAGGCACTTTCAAGACTAACGTGCTGGAAAAACGAGCCGAAAACTTCGGTCATAGGAAGTGTTCGTTGTACTGCTGTCATCCTTGGCCCCACTAATAACACGGAAAACACGTCCCAACAATAATAACGACCTTTATGCGTTCTTCAATGCCAACGCAGATAGTTAAAAGATCACGAAATTTGATAGTTGAGCAACCAGTAACGGCGGATAGCTCCGAATTCGACCGGGACACTGACGAAGTCGAGTACGGAGGAGAAGAAAAGCGTGACAGAGCGTAGAATGCGAATCCTAGGCCTACAATTTAATGAAGCGGTATCAGAAATCTCCACATGACAAACTCCAGCCTTATCATTAGCTCGTTCACAGTACCGAAAGGAATACGCACTGACGGTGCACATATAGTACGCATTCCGAGGAACTGCGAGCTTTGGATCTGAGTCTTGACGACCATACCTGTTCCTGAGATTGGCGTCACCATCATCCAGCAATTCGCTTGGGGTCGCTTTAAAGCACAGTGGGCGTTTGCTTCAGTTCAGCCAATCTTGATTGTGCGTGATGGCGTCGTTGCAGAACGACACCATCGTACTTGCACATTTTACTCGCTTCAGTCGTCGTCCTCGTGCGTGGGTGTCCCAACAATGCACCCAAGTTTGTACTACGTAGTAGTATTTGAGGTCAGAACGGTTATAGCAGTCCCTATCTCCACTTGCTCAACAGATTGACTGAAGAAGGTTGTGCTCGTCGAGGCGAATTCACTGCAGTTTTGCTTCGTTCAGTTTTCATTGTACGGGTTTAACCACAACTTGGCTGGGATGATTAAGGTTGTGGTCCACAACCTTAATCATCCCAGCCAAGTTTGAAAGGACACACACTAATTTTGAAACCTGCCCCATGCGATGTGTGTGCAACCGCTGTAGAAACGACCTGAGGTTCGCAGCCATGGGATCGTTGCAGTATGCCACACTTTGCCCCATTCGGTTCTCGACGCCCAATGGCGCCGACCGCAAAAACTTCAGGTGACAAGACCAAGAAGGCCAAGAAGAGCAGTCGATCGAGCGGAGAGGCAAACAGTAAGGACAGGGAACGGAAGAGCAAGGTCAAAGACCGCAAGTCCTCTTCCAAAAAGGACAAGACTCCTGCACCAGCGATCGTAGCGCCAACAACCGCTGCACCGCCGATAATCCATGACCCCGACGCTATTCAGTTATTCCGTCGGTACGATCGGAATCGATCGGGTGTACTTACACGACTCGACTTCTTGCAGCTCTTGAGAGACCATGCTGATCCAGCGACTTGCGCGTGGGGTGCAGCAATTTTGAGACCGCCATTGTCGCTTACAGATACCAGCGGCATCCCGCTAGGCTACCAACGTGCCGACAGGAACTCCGAGTTTGAGGCCGGGCAGCTCTTTGAGAGATACGACAGGGATCACACTGGCGTTCTCACCTTGGACACATTCCACCTCTTCTTTGCTGACTTCAAACCGCAGTTGCGGGCTTTCGTGGAGGAAAGTAACTACAGATCACTCGCACCTCCGCCCGTGACGGTCGTACCTGCACCACCACAGCACACGGCTCAGGAGGAAACCCCAGTACCAGCACCTACCGAAGTCCGAGATGCTGCTTCTGGAGCCGATGACTTCGTTCCGAGCCCGAAAACGTTGCGAGCCCAGTACCGATCAGTGTTGTGGAAGCTGCGGAAAATGTGCAAGGAGGATCTCTTCGATCAGCGTGAGGTCATCGTTCAGCACATGAAAGTGATCCGAGAGGAAATGGCGAGTCGACAGCGACAAGGCCTCAGGGATGACTCGAAGCGCGGCAAGAGGAGACCGAGATCAACTCTCTTCCAAGATTTTGACGACGATGACACCCATGTTGTGGACGGAGGAGATAATTTTGCCGGGGAAGATGCTGCCAAGCGATATGAAGCGATGGAAGATGATCTGGACCGTCTGGACGAGCTCATTCGATATGTACGACGCTATCTGAACAAAGGTGAGTCTTGTGTGTGGCAGATCCAAATCTGCTTTGATGTTGCTAACCATGGCGATGTGTGCGTTGACGTGTACAGGCAGCAATGTTTCGTGGCGTGAGATGCAAGAATTTATCGAGCAAGCCGACGGCATCGAGGAAGAGGCGCAGTGCCTAGCCATGAAAGACTACGGCGATGTTCCTCAGTATCTTAAGCCGATAACAGAGAAGGAGAATAATCCGCCCTCTGCTCCGACATCAGGGTCGACTCCAGTCCTGCCGTCTTCGATCCCATCTTCGGAATACCACAAGAAAACTGATCTAGAAAAGTTAGTGCGAGTGAAAGACCAAATGATCTACCAGCTCCTTCAAGAACGTACAGCTCTGCGCAAAGAGCGTGCAGCTGTTGAGACCAGTCTCAAAAAGCTCAGCGACGTCAGCACGCGTGAGATGAAGAAGTGGGCACGACTAACGGACGATATGCAGGCAGAAATTGAGCAGCTTCGCTCCCAGTTGCGATTTCAGTCACAGCAGCGAAGTACAGTGACTTGAGCCATTGAGAAAAAATACAAAAAAGTGATAGTTCCAGATTTGCTTTTGGCGCCATTCTGTCGTCAACTTTTCAGTGTCTGTCCCGCTGGTCCTTTGCGCGGGTCATGCCGCAATGTTGACTTGGCGATCAGCTGAGGCAATACCTTGGCGTTCGTGAGATTTGCACCACTGGAAATAGTTGAGATCGTGTGGCATTCCAATGATTCGCTCGCCAGCACGATGGTGCGAAAGCCTCGAAACAGCACTGAGCCGTAGTCAGCGCCTTGAACACGGCATCCTGTGCATCCCCAAGATCCGTGGCAGAAATATGCATACCGTTGGTGCCATGTCCTCATAGTTTACTAACCCATTCGCGTTTGAATGAATTCATCCATCGCTAACACCACTTCGCATCAGCGCCGAAAATGTCGTGACAGCGCCTTCACTGCACAGGGCTGGAACGCTAGAAAATACGGCAACAAGGCCCTCAAGAAGGAGGCGCCGCAGTAAACCGTGTTCCCCCCGTTTGGTCGTCTTGGAATTAGTATCGAACGCTTCCAGTCGGTCTTCAGCTAGAATGTTTGAAACGCGCATATGCAGGCTGAAGGAACTCTGAACGCAGCCAACAGGTCGGCGACTCATCGACAGCACTCATGAAGTACTTGTCTACTCCTGTTCCCGATCGATACTGCTCCTGCTAGCGCGCTCACGGAAATATCTGTATACGTTGTTAGGCATTACAAACAGCGGTGGCGTACGCAATTGGGGGCACATTTTCATGCTCACGAACAACACCACAGTCTCTATAGCATAGCACAAAGGCCAACGAACAAAGCAACACAACCATTAACATCCACGCGCTCTACACGCTCAACTTTATGTTTCTATTCAGCGCCAGCCGACGAGGTCGGCACTGAAGCAGGAGTCGAAGCAGAGTTGCCAAACAGCATCGTCAGCAATTGGCTCTCCTTGTACTCGACGGCATAACGTTCTACAATTTCGTCCACCAGCTTTTTCCGTGTCGGGTATGGCCGGACATACAGCATTGTCTGCAATTCAGGACAGATATTAGAATGAAAACATCATCATGAGGGCACTGAATACCAAAGCGTACCTGAGAGCGACACACTCGGTTCGCGTTCATAGCTGTCTGGCGCACCAGTCTAGCGAGGTCGGTTTGGTGAACCACCATGCCTGGCTGCAGGGGGCCGAAAGGAGGGACCTTATCCTTAGTGTGAATCTGGATCAGGAATAAACCGCGCTGAGCCTTCCGCAGCGGATATATCACAATTTGCACGTCGTTGAAGTGACTCGTAATGGTCGACGGGTCGTATGCCTGGGTTGCGTTGTCACTCCAGACGATGTGGACGTAGTCATTGCCCACATGCCGCTTCTTGTCAATCTGTTGTGGGTCAGATGGCTTCGTAGGCATCATTGTAACCACGTGATACATCACTTCGCTGTGAGAACTTGCGTAATACAGCGTTGTGTTTCCGTTCGAGAGGCTTCTCGGATTTGTATCGAGGCCACCGACAAAGCCACGGTGGGTCTGCAGGTCCACTTTCCAGCCAAGCTGTGACAGGAACAGTTCATAAGCACGACTACCCTTCTCGTTATGAAGAATTTCCTGTTGTGAGTGCTGATTCTTGCCCACGTAGATTACACCAATCTTCATGGTTTCTCGCGTCGGGTTCTTGTCCAAGTGCTTCAGCGACCGTTCAAGCTTCGGTCCATGCTCAAGCAACTTGAGCGTCGACTTCTTGTTCGAATCGCCGTCAGGAGAAGGAAGCAGTCCAGCCTGGGACAAGAAAAGCCGGCAAATGTCTAGTGCGCTCACACGACTGTCCTTCAAAGTGCCATTTGACACGTCAATCAAGCGGTCGGCTCCTGTCACGCCAGGCTTGGTCATCCGCACCAGCTGTTCATCCCTACTGCGTTTCTGCAGAGCCAAGTGCGATACTCGCGCATTCACTTCCATAATCGAGAATGAGTCGAAAAGAGCAAGCTGAGGTGGGATCGATGGCGTGCTGGAGCTGCTCTTGCCACCGCTCGTGGAGCTTCCGGTCGTCGAAGCAGCCTGTGGCGGCTGGTCCAACGCTGCCACGTATTTATCTAGCAAACCTGACTTTTCAAATCCTTCATACTCAACGAATGCCATAGCGTGCTGAAATAACGAACCCGGGAGACAGAACAAGGGTTCGGACGCGTCTTCTGCGGGTGCTGCTGCCGCAGCTCTGAGGGCTGTTTGGGCCTTGTGAATTTGCGTATGGATATCAGACACGACGGCAGTAGGGAAGACAAGTTTTTTTCCTCCTTCCATCGTCAGGAACTCCCAGTAGATGATGCTAGCCTGGCCGAGGCGGTCCGTTGGGACCGAAGAGCGTTCATATTTCTTCACTGCGTCACAGAACTCCACTAGCTCCTTGCCATCAGGATTCTCCTCCTTTGTCAAAAAGTTCTTCAGCTGGGAGTAGCACTCTTCGTCGTGAATGAGGCGTTGCAAAAAAGAGAAGCCAGGCGCTTCAGCAGAGTCAATCAGAAGCGGGTTTGTCGAAGGCATCAAGTCCATCAAGTTGTAGCGCATCATCGAATAGCGGCCACCCAAAAGTGTCTTGTCAGTCGTATCACCGCCACAATCGCGGAACACCATCGGGATGCTGTCGAGTACCAAATCGAGCAAGCACCGCTCACCATCCAAGCTACCCACATTAGGCTCGTTGATCGACATATCTAAGAGACCACAGATTGTTGTTGTCGTGCGACGCTTAAACTTCGACTCGGTTTGTGGCGGGCAGTGGCAAACAACCTTTTGCGGCTCTGGAGTGGGTTGTGCTGGAACTCTCGTGTTATTACGCTCTTCGTGTTGTTTTGCGATGCGCTCGAGGCGCTCCTGGCGCTCGTCTTTATTTCCACTTCCTGGCATTTTCTCAATCTCCGACGACCGCGACTTATCCTTTTTCTTTGGATCGCCGTTTTCTTTGCCGGCTGAGGCAGCCCCTCCATCTTCATGGAAAACGTAGCTACTTTTGATCGGGCACACATTGTTGGAAAGGATATCTTGCTCGTGTTCCCAAGAGACCTGACGAGCCTCAAGCTTGACACCGGGGCTACGCCCATTCTTTGCATCGGATGGAGCAGGCTTTGTCCGAGGCTTCTCTCCGCCACAGGTTTTGCAGATGCCACCAACTTCGTCAGTATGCTTGAATTCTACCTGCACGGCACCACTGGGTCGGTGGAGTGTCAATGGCTCAGAACTTAGCATATCCGTTTGCAGCGTCAGCTCTCGTTCCACTGGGACATTATCGCCGCTGGTATTACTGTTCGCTGCAGCACCCGTTCCAACCCAACTCGTCAAGGAATGGCCACCGCGAGCCAAAACGGCTGGTGTAATCTCCCACGTGAACAGACCCGTCATGTCTCTTACAATGAACCGTGCGCATGGTGAATCTAGGCTACCGACGACACTGAACACAATCGAGTCCATGAATACAAAGCTTAAAGCGGCAGGCGGCGACTCGCTGTCCCCGCTATCACGTTCGGCGTCCAACTCGTTCAGCTCGGAGCAATCTGATACCATCTGATCAACACCTGCAGGAGACGGGAACCCATTGATGTGATGAAGCAAATGCATCAATAATCCCTCGGCAGCCACTGCGGTCTCTTCGAAGCATTTCAACCACACATGGCCTGGCTCGTTGTCCAGAGAAGCGCGCATCTGCAAACCTAAAAACAACAACGGCATCGACATGCGCCTCTCCAGTGTACGTGCACGCTCCACCTCACGTTGCCATTCACCGTCTGGTAGCGTGCCGACCAATGCTGCCTCAATGGCGCTGAAAATCAGTTTTTTTACGTCCACGTCTTGAAGCACCTCGGTTCGATGCATGATCCAAAAGCGAAGGCACTCGAATATCGCACTGGTTTTCTGAACGATCAAACGAAGAGCAGGAATCTCCTCTTCTCGTTGAGCAGCTTCAGAAGTTGCTGACGGATTGACAGGACTGTTTGTAGAGGGTGACGGAGCAGACGCAGGTGCATTTGGTGCTCCAGGCTTCAGCTTGCTCTTCAGCTTACTGAACGCGTCTGTGGCTTCCGCGGGGTTACTGGATATTGAGCTCTCCACTCTGCTCGCCCTAGGGTTGTCACTCCCACGGCGTGCTGCTGAGAGGTGCGTGCCGCTTGTAAAACTCGATCCAGTAAAGGAAGCAGACTTCGTTGCCGAACCGTTACTATCACGTGCTGATTCCGCTGCCCCCATGCGCTCCATCGCAGCCTGCACTTCGATAGAGGCTTCTTCAACTTGTTGCTGCGCGAATACTGCAAGCGTCATAACGATTCGTGCCACCAAAGATGGCTCAAAAGCATTAATCTCCTCGTGATAGTCCGACATGTCCTGCAAAATTGTGAGCGCAGCCATAGAAATGGAGAATCCCACGCTTTGGCACACATCCACAAGATGGACAATCCACTCGGATAGATGAAGCGGGTCCACCACGTGTTCTCCGGTATTGTCCGACTTCAAATTCATAACGATCAGGCAGTAGAGCCCCCACAGCGCGCGCTTTTTAATATCCACGACATCTGTAAACGGAAGCTGAGCGATACGGACAAGAATGCGGCCAACGATAACGTGGAAGTCGTCCAACGTCTCTGGAATCTCATCAATGATATCCTGCATCAGTCCGATCTCGTCGATGCCGCACACCCCGTGAATTTTCTGTTTCCACCGTACGAAATCCTGATTCGGGAATCGCTTGGGCAATTCCAAAATAGCAAACACCACGTCCAATGCTGCATTGAGTTCGTTGTTCCACTCTGAAGACTTTACCTTGGATTTTTCAGCACGACTCCAGATATTGCCGATAATGATTTCATCGACCGCGTACAAATAGGCGGGCACGAGGATGTTAAGACCCTCAAGATTCATAGAGAATAAAACCGAGGATTTCTGCAGAACAGTTGAAACAACCACTCCTGACGGCGAAGTAATGCCCTTGAACAGAACGCGAGCGACGACTGTGAGGTGACTGCGCGTGATCGAATTTATGCACCTCACCGAGCAGAGCTTGCAAAGAGCTACAATCGCGATGCACCGAGAATTTTGGAAATCTGTAGCCTCCAGCTCACATGCAGGCAAGAACCACTCGCCAAATAAAGCGAGAACCGTAGATGGGCTGATTTGCTGCAGCTCGGAACGTTGGCTGCGCTGGGCTCCGATAGCTGAGTCGATCCAGAGTTCCACAAGTTGCAGCATGCCCTCTGTTAAACTCAGATGCGTTGATGGCGTCAGAACTGACACAGTCGGAGGAGGAATGAGGTGCAATACACGATCCAATAGCACCGTTGCGTCGGATGCATCGACTATCGTCATCATAAGAAAGTTGGCTGACGATTGGAGATATCCCTGCTTCAGCTCCCGCAAAGTTTTCCCTGGCACCTTTTCATCCTTTACATCCTGAGGTAATAGCTTAGCTCCATCCGGCGTGACTTTCAAATACGAGTAGCCCTTATCCATAACATACATGAGTAAGCAGCTTGCGAACCGGAGTTCACGCTTCCAGCAGTTAATCATTTCGACACCCACAACCTTGGAGTCCGCAGGGCTAACCAGCCACCGTCGGATGGCGAGGGTTAGTTCCATCCAGATTTGCGCGCCTGTGGCCTTTGTGACCACTGCTGAGTGCATCCAGACATGTAAAACAATCGATAGCATTGCAGTGAGCACGGGACGGTTTCCTGGCTCTCGCAGCAGGACACAGTTATCGATTGTAGAAAGCACAAATTTCCGGAGATACGTAGAGGTGTAATCATCGAGCCGCCGCTGGGACACGAGTTCCAGAAGTTCGATACAGTGTAGCAAGATCTTCGAATCATCTAGTTGCACGGATGGGTGGAAAAGCTGTGAGACGTGCGAGATCATCGCGCGACAGCATTCGTTCATCTGCGACTTCATTCCCGACGGCACGTACTGCGCGCCCGTACAAATGCTAGAGTAGAACTTGATGGCATCCACCACCAGCTCCGTGTCACGATACGCAAAACGCTGGCGGATGGTTTCCATGACCACCTCCGAGAATTCACGTCGCGACCACAGAACCTCCATATGATCCTCTTTCGACCTCAACTTGTAAACCCAACGCGCAACCACGCGTTGGAAGCTACCCGGACAATGGTGGAAAAACCCTAGCGTGTCTCCTTCCTCTTTCAGCTTCACCTTGAGACACACCTTCGGGTACAGCAGCGGCATGTAAAACTTCATAATCAACTCCGCCCAAAAGATAAACCTGTCGCTGCTCCCACCCGGCTTCCCCGTCGCCGACAGCGGCGCCAATTTGCCGTGCGTGTCCTCCCTCTCCAAGCTCAAATCCATGAGAAACTTAAGCATATCCACAGGTTCCTCAGCCTGCGTAGGCATGGGTCTCATCCACCCTTCCACATGCACTCCTTCGTTTAAGAATTTATCGGGCAGCATGATGCTCCCCCCTCCATAGGGGGAAAAGTCCACGCTCTCCCTCAGCAGCTCCAGATGCATGTTCTTCCTGCTGGGCATGGCATGCGACAGCATCGCCGTGCCGTGCGCGTCGTCCTCGTCTTCATCGATGTCGATCTCGACGCCGTCGCTCATGAGGCGAATGCTGCCCGCCCTCGAGGCCTGGAAGCTCGACGTGCTCGTCGACGGCATCGCCGCCAGCTGCTGGACGCTCCTGGTCGCGTCCGTGTACAGCGCCAGACACCTGAACGCGTACTTCTTGATCATCGCGTGGTTGTCTCTCTTCAGCAGCTTGGCAAAGAGCATGGTCAGGCCGTTATTGTTCCAGCCCTCCCGGAGCCTGGGCGCGTTGTTCCGCAGCAGCACCTCGAGGCCTTCGAAGACCTCGCTCCAGTCCTCCGCCTCCAGCGGCTTGCGCCGCTGCTTGCGGAACGCCGTCTCGTGCGGCGCGTACAGCGTCTCGAGCTCCGTGACGCAGTCGTTGACGACGCCGAACACGAGCGTCGAGTTGGCGGCGTCGGCCCAGAAGTCGGCCACGGCGGCGGCGTGCTCCGGCCCGGCGTTGCTGGCGCCGCCCGCGTCCTTGGAGGCCCCGGAGAGCAGCGACTGGACCGCCACGGCGATGTTGCCGCCCGCCGAGCCCTCGGCGCCCGGCGCGTGCTTGAGGAAGTCCAGCAGCGTGCGCAGGCGCTTGCGCGGCGGCCGGTCGGGCGCGAAGAACTTGGCCAGGCGCTTCATCTCGGCGGACGGCGCCTCCTTACGCGGCGCCTTGGCGTCCGCCACGCGCTTGGACGAGTCCATGGCGGAGAGGACCTTCACTCCTGCCGCCTCCTCCTTCGGGCGGCGCTAAACTTGAACTGAGTATGGCCAGAGGGGGGGGGGGGCAACGTTTAGGGAAGGAATATGGGGTGGACGGCATTATTTTTCAGGGGGAGAGTGAACAATATAAAATTGTGATAAGACCCGGGCAGCCCCCTAAANCCCCCCCCCCCCCCCCCCCCCCCCCCCCCCCCCCCCCCCCCCCCCCCCCCCCCCCCCCCCCCCCCCCCCCCCCCCCCCCCCCCCCCCCCCCCCCCCCCCCCCCCCCCCCCCCCCCCCCCCAACGTTTAGGGAAGGAAAATGGTGTGGACGACATATTATTGCAGTGGCAGAGTGAACACAATAATATTGTGTTACGACACGGGCCGACGCCTAAAAATAGGCGACGACGCGCTATCATTAGCCGGCAGCAATCCTACTTGAAACCAACCACCCGCTCGACTCACTTCATGGCTCGTAAGTTTAGCAGTGGCTGACGATGCCCCACCGCAAAGTGTACGCGGCCAGCGGTGACGACCACGAGCACGAGCTCGTGGTAGCAACCGAGGAGCCCGTCGCTCTCCCGACCAGCAGCGTGGTCGTCGACGGCTTCCAAGACTCGAGCAGGGGCTTCCGCCCGCCCAAAACGAGGCACAGACTGTCCAGTCGAACGCTCTTGCGGGTGTGTCGACGGCTCTACCGACGTGTTGCGCGCCCCGTCGCCAAGCTTTACAAGAAGCTGCCCTGGACGACGCGGGAGACCGCCAGCGTGCTCATCAGCCTCTACGCGGTGCTCTACATTTTCCTGTCCGTGCCCTTCCGGATCGCGTTCTACTATAACCCTTTCCAGCACACGGAGGCAGAGCGCATTCACCGCTGGACCGGGGAGCTGAGCATCTTTTCGACGCTGGACATCGTCGCAGACGTCATTGGACTGGTCGAGTTCGCGAGCTTTTACCAGGTCTGGAAGGACGCGTTCTCGCAGCTCTCGGCGTCCGTGAGCTTTGAGTTGAACAAGAAATTGACAAGAGACGCGAATCGACTGAAGGGACCGAGAGTTTTGATCCGCGCGCCTTCCAGCGGCCTGCGACGTGGGAAAGGAAAGTGGACAATTGCGTCGATTGGGCCGCTGTCGTCGATTCCGGGGGCTGGAGCGGAGGACTCGAGTTCACAGCGGAGCTTTGCGGTGGAAAGGAATATGCAGCTGCTGCTGGAAATGATAGGACTGCTGCCCATGGAGGTCATCCCTTTGTCGACGGGGGCGTACAACGCGTTGCATTTGGTGCGGATTACGAAACTCGGTCGGATTTACCGGTTAAGGCAGTGCTTAGAGCGAATCGCTAACATTTACTCGGACCGCGCTTGGGTCCAGCATCTTTCATCCACGGGCATCGACAGTCTGGTACGAAATATCGGCATGTGTGCTGGATTGTGTCATTACGTGGCCTGTGGGTATATGCTGATCGCACACGCACAGTGCGGCGTCTCTCTCGAGGCTTGTGATAAAGATGTGGAAACAAGCTGGGTCATCCGAGACCGTCTGTCCGGGGCGACGGTAGCGCGCAAGTACGCTCGCACGCTGTACTGGGCCTCGCGAACAATGGTTTTGCTCGGATACGACGATGTGACGCCAGTATCAAATGCCGAGACCGTGTATGCGGTAGCTGTCACGCTCATGGGGGCGCTTTTCGGGTCATCATTACTGGCTACGTTTTTGTTTATATTTCGATTTCGGAACGCGCGGTATGCAGCTTTCGCGACACACGTGGACAACGCTCGTGAGTACATGCGGTCGCAGAATATTACTCGGACCGTCCGGCGTCAGGTCATCGCGTATTTTAACTACTCGTGGAGCACGCACCACAGTCTTGATAGCGAGGAAGCACTGCATCTCATGCCCAAGCACTTGCAAACAAAGGTTATCGCTACTCTAAAAGCTAGCCGCGTGAAGCAAGTGTGCTTCTTGATGAAAGAAAGTGTCGAGTTCATCAATTTGCTCGCATTGGCACTTGTGCGCCGCGTGTATTCGCCAACAGACCAGATCACGGAGCCCAAATTTAATGCTCAGATGTTTTTTGTCATTCGCGGGAAGGTGGTGCTCTCAGCCTTCAACGGCTCCAACGCTAAGGAGTGCCAAACCGGAGATTTTTTTGCGGATAGCTGCTTGCTCTTCCCCGATAAGTACGAAGAGAAGGCCGTTGCCAAGACTTTCTGCGAGCTGTACGTGCTGGCAAAGGCTAAGTTTGATGAAGCTGTAACTCACTTTCACCGAGGGAGTGAGCCTGATGTGCGAGCACGGATGATCGAAATACTGGACAAGTACTCGACGCAGCTGCGGAAGACCAAGAAATTGCTAGGTTTACGTGGCGGCCATGGGAGCGGTGAAAGGAATTCACCTGGCGGGAGCTCGCATAGTGTCGCAGCTGCTAGTCATTCTGGTGAACTACGGCGCCGCATTAGCTGGCGTTTTCCAGGCTCGGTTTTCCGTGTGTACTGGGACACAGCTCGCATGGTCGCTACTGTCTACGTTGCGTTCGAGGTCCCGTTCTTTTCTGTGTTTATTGCCATGACAGATGACCAAGATATGTTTGATGAACAGCCCGAAGTTGGCGTGCGGTACGGACTAACGCTATTGGCCGAGGTGTTTTTTGCAGTCGACATTGTCCTTCGTTCTCGATATTTTGCATACTTGGATCAAAGTGTTATGCTGGAGGTCGTACAGCCAGATATGATTTTTGCTGCGTACCGAGCAAGCGGCTTCTATCTCGACCTGTTGGCTTGGATGCCTGTAGGGATTGTGTTCGATTCGTTGCCAACTGATGTGAACCGAGGTCGTATCTCGCTCTTCCGTTTGCTCCGCCTACTGCGGGTGCGTGAGATGCCGAGTTTGCTCCGGGGCATTGCAGATTATTATAGCATCAGCTCGAAAACATATATCGTGGTTTCCCTCCTGTTGGGTGTTTCCCTGATGTTGCATATCGTTGGATGCGTGTGGTTTGAAATGGCCTGGATTGCACAAGAGACAACACTTGAAGATGTTGATCAAGACGCGATGGCGGACTTATCGCGCACGGATTGCCTTGATTACGCCACACAGTTCCAAAACTGTTCCTGGGTAAAGTTTGACTGTTACGCTCATGTCGGTGCGGTATTTCCTCTACAAGATCCCTCTTCAATGTACAAATCCTCGTTTGCCTATCTGCGTTCAGTATACTGGGCCGTTGTGACACTTACGGCCGTGGGGTACGGAGATATCGCTGCGTATTCGACCGCTGAGAGCTATTTTGCAGCGGTGTGGATCTTTGTGGGGGGCATCATCAACTTTGGGATAGTGGGAGCCATGTCGAGCACCATTTCGAATGTGATGGCCACTCGACATCACCACATTGAGAAGCTCAACACGCTCAACAGCCTTTTGGAGCGCATGGCTATCTCCGAAAAATTGAGTGGGGAGATCCGCCGGTTCTATCACCACCAGTTCGTCGAGCACAAACATGCCTACGAGTCTCAGTTGCTGTCGCACTTGCCTGACCAGCTTTGCTACCAAATATCTTCACTGTTGCACTCCGAGGCCGTGACCAGTGTACCGCTGTTTGATTCAGCCAGTGTGGAGTTTCTTCATGAGGTTACAGGCAAGTTCCGTCACCGCAGTTTCCAACACGGCGAGACAATCTGTCTTGAAGGTGACGTATGCCGTGAATTTTTCGTCTTCCTGCACGGGAGTAAGGTAAATGTGTTTTTCCACATACGAAAGGTTCCTATCCGCGCGCTGCATGATGGCAATTGCTACGGTGTGAGCGAATTTTTGCTGCGCAAAACGTTTAGTGCTACCCTCACGGCCGCTTCTCTAGTCAATGCGTCGGTCATGACTCGAGAGCAATTCGACGTTATTCAACGCAAGTTCGCAAGTGATTTGGGTGATATGAAAGAGGAGGCGCAGACTCAATGGCTCGATCAGCAGAAAAGGACTCGCCGTGTTGTAAGAAACCTTGAGAGGCTCAAGCTGCAGCCGCACATGATGCAGACGTCCACCCTCTTCTGTCAGCACGACAGTATGGCAACCACGACCACCAGTCGAAGCAAAAACGGAAAACTGCCGGTGCGCGATGTGGACGAGACGCGCACCACGTTCACGAACACTTGGAATGCAATGATCACGTGCTGGAACATTTACAACGCCTTTTTTATCATATTTCGGGTCTGCTTTCACTCGCACCTGCACTTTTCGAACGGGCTGAGCCACGTCGTCTGGATCGCAGATCTTGCGTGCGATTTGTGCTTCGCGCTGGACATTTATTTGCGTATTTATTATTTCGGATGCCCGGAAGTTGGCTTTGACAATCTCGTGGACAGACACGAGAAAGATGCCCGCTACCTCCATGGCTCGACGTTCAAGTGGGACCTCCTATCGTCCTCGCCGCTCTATGCTCCAGTTGCTAGCGGATCAGTGGTTGCCAGTCTGTGCCGAGTGCCGCGGCTCGTTCGCTGTGTTGATCTCTTCGTATACCTAGACGACGTCATCGTTCAGCTCCAGCAACATTTTGCGTCGCACAATGTGTCGGCATATCTTAGCCCCGCTAAGTTGATGATCATTCTCGTGCTGGCAGCGCACTGTGTGGGGTGCGTTTTCCTTTTGATATCTGAAAACGAGTGTGAGTATGTTGAGAATTGTTGGATGGCACACGATCACTTGCTGCACGAGTATCATCACTCCGTGCTAGTTCTCTATGCTAAAACATTCTACTGGGCGATCACGACTCTATTGCTCGTGGGCTCCCGAGAAAGTGTCCCTCGTGATACGGCTGGCACGCTATGGACGAGCATCACGTGTCTGGTTTGCACGTTTATAATCGGTCACATCGTGGGCGAGATTTCGGAGCTGATCTTGGAGCTCGGGAAGGAGACCAAGCAGTACAAGAATCGAATTGCGAGCTTCGAGAGCTTTGCTAAAGAGCATGATCTCCCCGCCACGTTGCGAGAGCGTGTCGGATTCTTCTTTCGTTTACAGTTTGAACACACGGAGGGTCTTGACCTGCACAGCACAGTCCATGATCTGTCAGCTAATCTTCGGCTCAAGCTGATGCTGGAAATTTATGGTCGATCTATCGCAGTACTCCCCATCAGTCGCTTCCTGACACCGTCGCAAATCAATAACCTGGCCTTGCGTTTACAGTCGGAGCTCTTCATTCCAGGAGACAATATTCTAGTGGAAGGGACCTACGGAAATCGGCTGTGCACGCTGCGCAAAGGATTGGCAGCCGTTTTGTGGGCCAGGTCGGTGACCAGTGTGGCCGTTCTGATGGAAGGGTCATTGTTCGGAGAAATTGCCTTCTTTCTCGCTGGGCAACAAAGGCTGGCAACCGTGAAAGCGACAACATCATGTGAAGTGCTTTACATTACCAAGCACGATTGGCGGGAGCTATGGACGACCGACGGCGATGTCTCAGACACCCACGTGCAGAAGCATGCGCTGCACTCTATCCTCGATTGGGTTCATGGTAGACTGCACCGCTACCAACAATCTAGTTTGCGCACTGCCAGAAATGCTAAACGTTTTCTCACCGCCCAGCAAGCAGAGGTGGGCACGAGTGTCGGTATTTCAGGACTAAAGGCAAGAACGTCGGGCTCGCCAGCTGTCTTGCCTTTGCTGACAAAGAAGACTAGCAGCCGCATGGCCATGTTCTCAGAAATCGAACTCCTCGAGAAAAAGACCAAGTATCTTTTGTTAAAGACGGATACGCTTGCTGTTGAATACCGACAGGGTTTGGCTGCACTACAAGTGCGACGACGAGTCTCTTCGGCAGTGTCAAACCGTAGCGTACACCACAACAGTATGTTGCGAGGTCGAAATTTTAGTGGCATGAATCGCAGCGCTTTGGGTGACGTGGTTTCGCCCGTTCGTTATGGTGGCAACAGCAAGGCAGATATTCACGTGCTCCAGTTCATCGTAGACCTAAATCCAGTCAACAAACTGGTGCGCGATAGCTTACCAAGTGGTCATGTGCGTCGTTTGGAGACGGAAAGCTGGGCAAACTTCAAAATCCTAGTCGCAGTTCAGCATATTGTCCGCAAGTTGATGGACGAGCTTATTCCAGCTGAAACATCCACGTATGTGAACATAGCTCCAGCGAGTTCAAGTCTGCCTGGGGTACACCGTTCAAACACCAGGGTGCTCCATTCACGAGGTATGCCGAGGGGCCGATCATCATTATCGTTCCACTACGATGAATCTCAGAATCGAGAGGTGCAACCTCAAACACCTATGGCTTTGAGCGCTGCAAATCGAAAGCCCTATGGACCCAACAGCGCCACCAGAATATCCATGGTTGCACATAGCATTGGCTTAGGCGAAAAGGGGCCTCCAGTGGGCAGAAGGAGGTTCTCGGTCATCACGCTTCAAGACCAAATGCAACCCCCACCTGAGCCTCTAATACCCGCCACCATACCGACCAGACAAACCAAACTGGTCCGCAGTCGTTCGTTACCGCTGTTTAGCAGCACGTATTTTGAAGAACTGCTCCAAGAGGGAAGTAGGACCCTGAAAGCACCCGAAGGATACGTGTACAGAGCGACTATTGACTTCGAGATCATACAGCGTTGCCAGCGCCCACAGTACGCAACACAGCTCCACTTGTACCACCAATACCGGAACTGGAAAAATCCCAACCAGGACGCGCATAAACTGACGAGACAGTCGACTACAGCGAGCATTTCTGCGATACCGAGACGTTTGGGCGACATCCATTTGAACCCTTCCCTACGTGGGACTTTGCAGTTCCTAGACACGGGCAGACGCAGTAGTAACGGACAGCGTTCTTCTTTGGCAGGAAGATTGCAGCTTCCAAGTGACCATGTTGAGACCATCGACCCGCACGCCAGAGAGTTCATCCAACAAGTGAAGGAGCTAGGCCGGATTTGGGACATCTTCATGTTGGTGGTGGCGATTTATCACCTGATCGTCACTCCTTTCAAACTCTGTTTTGCGACCGATCTCGTAGAGCTTTCTGGAAGCGTTCTGCGCTCTTGGTCAGGCATTGAAGTTTTCTTGGATATCCTGTGCATGTTTGATGTGGGATATAAAATTCGTTACGCTTCCCTGACACTGCATAGTGCTAGCACCAGTTTGGCGAGCACGCACATAGGTGGTTGTCGACGAATTTTCACGTCCAATCCAGCTCTTCGTGCTGATATTTTCGCCATGCTGCCTCTTGAACTGCTGCTTTTCGCAGCTGGTGTCCGGGTGCCGTTGGCTTACGTGTCGTCTATCGAACACGAGGCGCATGCTTTATGGTGGACATCACGCTGGCTGTTACGCATGAATCGCTTGTTACTTGTGCGCCGAATCGAGCCGTTATCTGAACAGCTCTTTCAGTTCCTGATCTACGACCGCAAAATGTCAGCAAACGAGCCCTTTTTGTACTTCCTGAAAGGCCTAGCATCGTACCTCACGATGGGCCATCTCTTGGCTTGCATCTGGTTCATCACCAGCGAGCTCAGCTTCCACCATTATGGGACATCGTGGTTGTCAACCTCAGGAATGCTCACGTTCATCGCGGATACGACTGAGGAAGTAGAAGACGCCGCGAGAATGCTAAGCGAAGGCACCACAAGTTTCCGCTTGGAGAGTGTTTCGCTCATGCGCAAGTATCTACGATCGCTGCTGTTCTCAATGGAGTGCATCTCAACTCTCTTTTACGGTGATATTCTCTCCATGAACCTGCTGGAATTGGTGGCGGAAATCGCGATCACACTATGGAGTATTTACATCTATGGCGCTCTTGTCGGTGCCCAGGGCGAGTTGCTAAATGCTCGTGCGCGGCGTGAGGCCTCGTTTGAGCAGAGTTTGGGGGAGTTGCAGCACTACCTGGTGCAGAACGAAGTTCCCAAGAAGCTCAAACGGCAGATCAAGTCATACTACGCGCGCGTGTGGCGTCGACGTAAAGGGGAAAAGGAGTTTGCAGCTGTGGCAAAAGTATCTCACACTTTGCACGAGGATGTTGTGCTGGCTACCCTTCGCGGATTTGCAGCACGAGTCGCTGCTTTCCGTTCTTTAGACGAGCATTTTTTACGTGGATTGTTGGTATGCTTGCAGTACGTGGTTTGCTCGGAAGGCGAGGAGGTGGCCATGAAAGGCGACGTCGACCGCAGCATGTACTTCATTGCTCAAGGTCGCGTCTTGATAAAGCTAGACTCCAGTGAGTCCATCCGCGAGCGTGGTGGCTTTTTCGGCGAATTGGCGCTGCTTTATGGCGTTTCTCGTCTCGAAACGTGCGTGGCACTCAGTCTCACAGAACTCTATCGATTAGATCACCAGCCCTACGAACATTTACTCCTTGACTTTCCGGAGTATCGCGAACGAAACAAGCTGGCGTGGACAAATCCCAGCAGTCCTGCCCCCGACCGCGCCATGCTCGAGGCGGTAGTTGTCAATTTCCAGAGAGGAGGCAAGCGTGATGCGACGTCCTCACAAGACTCAACCGCCATACCTGCTCTCAACTCGGAGGATGTGGTGGCCAACGCAGAGCGAATCAATGCGGACCTGCCGTATTCACACATCCACAAATTCATTATGGAGCTGCTGGCTCAATTGCAGAGAATTGACCCGTTAGACGCAAGAGACCTAGTGCTTCAGGGGCGCGCCGGAGCGCGCAAGCAGCTCAAGAGAATGCTGGGCTTGGCTACGTCTCGCGACGAGCTTTCAAGGATGGAAGAACCCGAAGTTCCCGTAGCACATTCCCCTGCCTTTGAAATAGTCACCACTTTCCGGTCTAGATGCGACGAGGAACCGAACGACCACCACAACGAGTCTGCGGTGGACAAGACTGCGAACTCGACCACGACCTCGGAAGCTGCGCTGGCCCCTCACGATCGACTGCTATTGCATAGCATCTCGTATACAAATCTACTTGACTGATACTTTCGATCGTTCGTGAAAGTGTCGATCTGGGTGAAAATGTCACTACTCAACGAAAAAACAACAACAAATTGTCTTGTTTGATGCCCGTTTACACCAAATTATCTAAGTGGGGTTCGCAATCATGTTGAAACGAAAACACGAAGTTTTGGGGTTCGTTTCGGTTGTCTCCCGTGACGAAATGAGATGTTGAGTTCAGCTGAGACGACATTGTGGGCTGGCACTACTTGAATGTATTTTCTGCTTAGCAGCAGAAGGCGGAAAAACTGCTTCCAACATGATCAAAGGAATCACGGGAGCAGGAGCACCGTGGAAAACGAGGCCGAAGATACGTTGGCTTCTCTTGCTTGCGAAACGGACGATGTGAATGGCGCTGGGGATCCAAGAAAGACCAACACCAACATACGACACCTGCACTGAAACTGGGTTCACCAAAACCTTCGCATTTGCTGCAAAGGACTTTTGGCGTCTTCGGTCTCCTCGGAGTACCAATGACTATCGTCTTCGTGCATGCTCGCTGCCATTCAAGTTCACGCTGATGAGATGGCAAACACCATCATGAACACCACCGAGTTCGACAACGACAAATTTTGGTTACTCCGTCAGCCATACACTGGCTCATTGTTTCGTCAGTAGATCTATTGTCTCTTTTTGGAGCTGGCTACGCAGCACGATGCAGTTTTTCTACCGTGCGAGATGTCCGAGAGATCTCACAAACAAGCTGTTCCCGGCGCTGATTATATATTTCTATCCCGACTTGCTGCTATGCGACTGTATGTGGCAAGTTAGCGGAGTCAGCGCTACGTGTCGGACCTGCCTTGATCATCGCTCGACTTTACTACACGCACGTTAGCTGTGCCTCATTTGTGCAAAAGTGTTGGCGACTAACACAGTACTTTGTCTAGATTTTACTTGTTTTTCGCCGAGTGGTTCTCCTCTACTTCATTGTATCGTTCAAGTTCGATCGAGCAGCATTTCTAACGAAGACAGAATCTATCAGCGCTGGCACTTTCGACACGGTCGCTCGGCTATTCGTCGATCCGTCGCAAATATCGAGTTTCTGCAGCGCGTTCCACTACTTGCAGTTCTCGTCGGGCTCCACGTTTTTGTACAAGTCAGCCTTGAACTTGCTGTCGCTTTACAAATTGAGGAACATCGATTCACAATCATCACGAGCGTCAAATCGAGCGGAAGCTCAAGGCATCAGTCGGGCCGATTCGAAGCAGTGGGTCGCGTGAAGGAACTTTCAGAGCTGCCATCGCTAAGGAGTTCATTGCTTCGACGTGGAATCTCAAGGTGGGGAAACATTTCGCAGTCAAGCTCTTTCTATCACTCACTTTTCTGTTTGCCGGCATTGGCATTTTCTTCTATTCCATCGGGTCAGTTCAATCCACTACGGATCTGTGCAGCAAGTATGATAACTGTGTTGTCGCGAGCTATCAGTGAACGTTGGCGAGGAGCACTGCACTTGTCTAGTATTTGCTGACCGCCAAACCGCTCCCAAGACGTATGCACAGTGGACTAACCCAAACGATACAACCACACATCTGGCTCAACTGGCAATGGCGGGAGAACTACCCATCGTCCAGATTATTAATCGTGCCGTCCCAGAACTACCAGAGGAACTGACGAGTTGTCAGCAACTTGAGCAGCTCATTCTGGCTTACACGAAGACTGAGCACCTTCCTGAATGGTTAGCCGAGTTCTCCCATCTCGAGTACATGTAAGTAGCTACACCTCAGGTAATGATGAGGAAAAGTCTCATTGAAATTGTGTTCTTTTCAACCTGTTATTAGCCACATCGAAGGTGATTTTACAGCCGACATCTTCGACAACATGCCACATCTCGCATTCTTACACTTAGACGGCATCCCCAACGTGGAGACGCTACCGTCGTTGTCGTCGCTCAAGAGCTTACATTATTTGACGCTTGCCGTGTTGGTCTCGCCCAAAGAGATAGATACCGAGCTTGAAGGACTGTCGAAGCTCGCCGACTTAAACATCATCAACGCATTACGTGTCACGATGTTGCCATCACTAGCACCGCTGACAAGTTGGTCCTCAAAAGGGACACAGCCGAACAGCGCCGTTTGCTGCAATGGTTTTATATGCTGAGCTTGCGACCTGACCATGGCACAGTGTTTGCCGGTAGCCAGCGACAAATATCCTCTTACCTGCACGGATGACCGGATGTCGAAGGATGATAAGCTCGTTCTCGAATCATTTGGGACCTCGATCTGCCCCAACACTGCCACTATTGACCGAGAAGCGTCCGCACCGAGCGCGTAACGACTGACGAACTCTGCTGAGGCGCGATCTACAATAATTGCACTGTCAGCGGAGTGCAAGGTATTTGGTACTTCTTAAGTATATACGCGCATGGTGGTCATCAACTGCGAGACGACTGCTAGATTCATTGCGATGAGGAAGCTGCAAATTGAACGCGGTGTCGGAGATCCCTGTGATCCTGACGTTGAAGTTTGGCTTGGATGCACTTGATGGCCAGCGGAATATCCGCAACGTATTTTAGGTTCCGCTAATGGCACATCTTTGATAATCTGCCAGATATTTTCGCTCCAGCAGCATAAACATTGGACCGACGTTTAACGAGATGTGTTTCCGTACTTGTTCGCTGAGCATTTGGTTTGAAATCAGGGATGCTGTTCGAATGGCGTTTTCAATCCTTGGCTAGTTGTGTCTTGGTGTTTAGTTTCGTCCGGTTTAGTTTGAGTTTCGAGTATAGAACAGTTCTGAACTCGAGTTTCTCGGACGCAACTCCGCGTTTCGTCGACGAAACTGGACCACGAGCTTGGTATAGCAAAGTTTGAAGAGCTGGGCTCCTTGTTCTGGAATCGTCGCGAGAAGGAGGCGACCGCCGTGGTGTTGTCCGATCCCTTGGCATTGGCAGAGCTGTTTGCAGTGAAGAAGGTAGCGACGAAGAACCTGAAAGGATCTGCTACGAGGAATTCTACGACTCAGACCTTGGCGACAACGGAGATTCAAGGACGAGGACGACGCAGACGAGCTGTTTGAGCACGAGAACCAGCACGACTTGGCTCAATAGGCGATGAGTTACACAGCTACGAAAGCATAGGAGGGAGGGCACTTTGGAGCCGCAGACACTATTTCGACAAGTTAAGAAAGCTACATGCCTCGGCTTGGTAGCGATTTTCGTCAGGACTTGTAGCATTCCAGCAGGATGACACCCAAGGGGCCTTATCAAAGGTCCATCATTAGTTGTAACTGCAGGAGTTTGATATCCCCCCGTCGGCCTTCAGAAGCAGTGGTACACTTCACCCAGCGTTGCTTTCGTCCTTCTCGTCGCTGGGTTCTGCAAGGGCTCTGCAACTGCGGGCCAAATCCGAGGCAATCTTAGCCCTACAGTATGCTACCGCAGACGAGGTGCAGCAGAAGAAGTTCGAGCACTTCGAGAACGTCGTCGTGCCCCAGGAATGCCAGTCCCAGACGCCCCACGAGCGCCGATACCGAGCCGGTCGGGTAATGAGAATCCCCGTGAGTTTCGTTTCTAGTTGAATCTACCGGCGAAACACACACAGGCCTTGGTCACACCATCCTGGAGGATTTGGCGGCAAAGCTTCGACTTGGGTGCACCGCCGAGCCGAGCTGTCGTTGCTCGAGGAGATCCATTACATCTTCTCATTGCAGATCAAAGAGCTTGACCAACAAGAACAGTTGAGTTTGCTCTTGTCCATCGACAATGCTGGGCCTGCGTCGAGTGTTCACGAGCTCTACTGGGCGTGCAGCACCAGCGCTTCAGCGTCTACTGAAGCCGCGCAGCACGAACAGGCCAAGCGTCTTGACGCGCAGCTTCGCCAGTGGCGTGTCCGGTCCAAGAGAGCCTCAATCCAGTGGCTCACACGGCACAACCCTGCACTACTGGGCTTGGGGGCGCTAGTCTTCTAGTCTGCACACACAATACACAACTACAATTGTCACACGACGTAACTGCCAGAGGCCAAGCTGACATTGTTGCGCTGCTATAGGTAGAGATGAAGTCTCGACCCCCACCGGAGCTGAAAGAGCAACAACGGCTGATGGACAACCGAGTGCAATTGTTCGTTCGTTTACCGACAGTTAAATGATGTTTTTTTGTTTTTGTTTCGCTGGTCAGGGGGACAAGGAGCAGGGGATGCAGTATTTCACGGCCGCGTACGGGTCCACGAAGGACCTCCCCATGCCACCAGGTGACAATTGCATCGACATGGATACCCAACAGAGTTGCAGCTTACACATGTGAGGACATCATGTTGCTGCAGAGATGACTATCATGCGGGCCTGCCTGTTCGGCAGTCTGTGCATGGGTTTTGGTGAGTTCACTTCGGCAACGGGCGTTGTCGCACTACGACGCAGCGACGAAGCTTGTCAAGGCAGTGACCCCTACCAGTCTTCGCTGCACTCTCGGCGTGACAGTTCTGGATCAAATGGGAATGTGCTACCAGCAATCGTACGTTATGCGCTGTTTACCGAGTGCTTTGCGATCGAGCACGCTAATGCTGTGGGTTCTGTGCCGTGGCGATAGAGAACAACATGAACAAGCTGAACGCGTCTACAATAAGGCCATCCGTGGTTACGAGAAATTCCAAGGTCAGCTATCGCTGTCTCAGCCTTCTCTCAAAGAAGCAAAGACACTGGAGAGCCTTGATTTAGCAATGTCGAACGTGTTCCTTCATTTCTCCACGTTGCTGATATCGATGGATCGAGCGGACGAGGTGTCCCTTATCCGCGAACGGACCCTTCGACTGGTGCGCAATTCTGCTGGACTGCAAACCAAAGAGAACAAGGTCATGGATCAGTTTGACGACAAGGTTGCCATCTTCAGTATGCAGCATGAACGCCGTTTGAAGCGCCAAGAGGAATCTCAAACGACCGGTACAGCGAATTGAGGCAGTAGACCAGTGTTCGGGAACGCGAGACTTCGTTTTGTGTTGCGGTCTACTCGAGTAAGAAAGGAGAGCAAACTTGCCATGGATGAGGAACATTTTGAAGGGAATCCCACGTTGGAGAAGCTTTTATCTTGCAGGATGTACGCGAGCTGAACAAGATTTGATCACTGCGAGACTCGCAGATACAGGTATCCTCAAAATAGACATGCAACTACTGTAGAAGCCTTCCGATCGGTGAGTGTGTAGCCATTGTGCATGTGCAACTCGACAGCTTGATGCTTGGTACGACCGGGAAGCGCAGCTGTGACAACGACTACGTGGATGCAATTGGAAGTTGTACTCGTTGGCTTTCTTGAGGCAATCTCGCACATGAAGCTCCCGCGCAATCTTACCGTCTTGCGACGGTTGTTTGAGCAGGAAGAACGTTGTACCGTAGATTAGTGATGCCGCGCGTTCAAGTAGTCTGTAGGTTTCTTGTCGCAGTAGTGGTCGCAGCAATGGCGAGGTCGGCTTCGCTGCCCACACAGCTGACATCCATGGACACCTCAAAAGAGCGACGTTTTTATACACGACAGATAAAAATCTCCATCCACGCTCCTCTGCAGGTCTGCTCCAAGCGAATCCAGTCAGCTCGGTACAGTTAACGAAGCTGCGAGCTGCCAGAACTGATCACCTTGTCCAATGATTTGTTCGATTCAAAGAAGAAATCGCATCACTGCAATAGATGTTGCCTCTGGCAATCATTGCCAGTGGCAATGGACACTCTTGGCCTTCTGCAACATTTTGCATACATTTATCGTTTGAGTAGCAGTAAAGCGTAAAAAAATGAAACGAGTGGTTCAACCACCACACAATGTCAACTGCGTCGACTCCGGCGATGGCTGAGCGTCTAACTTTTAACTATATTTCGACTCGATCCAGCACATATCTTCATCAAATGTTGCCCTCCGCGATGCAGTTCTCGACATGATCTGAGCGCCGTGTAGTAACGGTCATTGCCCAGATATCTATTGTGGTATACGTAATGATATTTGCGCAGTTACCCCCAGATGAGATGTATCAGTGCCACGGAGGTGCCAGAAAGGCGGGACAGCTGTAAACTTGTGACGGAGGGACGAGAGCAGTGCACGCGTCGAGCGGAAGGGCGATTCCAACGAGCAACGGCGGGGTCACCACCAAAAGACCCCATGAGGGCTGTACTGTCGGTGTTGGCTATTGGTAATATCGATAAGTGAAGATCGCTCGAGGTTCGCCTTCGTAATGTTGTACCACTGAATAGGTACACCTTCCAATAGTGATTCCTCTAGATTGTGGGGGAGACGTACGCTCCTGTTGTGTGCATGGAGGCGGTGCGACTGATCCTGCTACTGGTATTGCATTATGGACTTCTCTGCAGACACACCGACTTTGTGACTGCCTTCCTGAACGGTCCTATCGACGCTGAGATATACATGAAGCAGCCAGAGTTCTTTGATGACGGAACGGACGAGTCTGTCGCCTTCTGCGAAGCCTGTACGGCCTCAAACAGGCCCCACGTATATGGTATCAGACACTCGACAAGTACTTACGGCAATGTGGGTTTGAGGGATCGAAGGTGGATGATGGAATCTACTTTCGTTGGGTGAATGATAGTCCCATCTTTCTGACTCTGTATGTTGACGACATTGTAATTGCCGCGACTATGGAGAATATCAAGCTGGTGCTGACTGAGCTCGAGAAGAAGTTTAAGATCAAGGATCTTGGTAACGTGAGCCACTTGCTTTCGATGAAGATCAAGTATGTGCCAGGGCAGTATCTATCGATCTCTCAACGAGGTTATATCGGGCGAATTCTTGAACGATTCAAGATGGCCGATTGCAAGGCGATGCCGACGCCGCAGGCAAAGGGCAACTTTCCGCTTCTGGGTGATCCGGATAGAGAGACCGTATGTGTTATCATTGATCCTGATGTGGACTATCAGCGCATTGTTGGTTCCTTGCAATACCCGGTGAGCTGCTCTCGCCCAGACATTGCTAGCGCGGTGAGGACGCTGGGCATGGCAAGTTGTGCTAGTATAGTGCTGGTAGTAGTATTGCTTGCGTAGAGTGAGTTGAAAAGTAAGGGAATCAACGCGCCTCTGGCTAAAGAGCAACGGACTGTGTGACACTATCACTCCACTACCGTCTTACCCCGCATACAACACATATGCGTAGTAAAAAAAAATCTCCTATCAAAAGGTCAGTAGTAGAACCTCGATCACAACGCCGAGTCGAATACAAGGACACACGCATGGTGGAAAGGGTTCCGCACGATAAACCCACAGCCAATGTTTATACATTACTCTAATAAAAAGCAAGATTCACTACTCGCTAACCGTTGCTCTTTAGCCAGAGGCGCGTTGATTCCGTCACTTTTCAACTCACTCTACGCAAGCAATACTACTACCAGCACTATACTAGCACAACTTGCCATGCCCAGCACTCATCGTAGCTACAGCACCACAGAAAAGCTATCCATTGTGGACGGCTACAAACTTGGTTTCCAGGGAAGCGGGTTTCATGCACTTATCCATGGTCCATATACACGCCAGTCCACGCTCTTACCAGTTGAACCGTCAGCACTTTGAATGTGGTGTGCTCAAACTAATATTTGTGCTTGCTGTCGTCTTCAAAGTCGAGTTTGTTCGTTCCATAGCGCTCAGTGGGCGCTGTATTTTATTTGAGCGCTTATGTGCTCTATGCGGGGTAAGACGGTAGTCTTTACCACCATTATTGAGAGAGAGAGAGAGAGAGGTGCCAACCTAGCCGACGTCCCCACGGCGGCGACCTGTGTGGCCACAAACCTGGCCTACGCTACGGTGCCAACAACTTGTGCCTTGGTAAGTGTTCCCCACTGCCAGTACCGTGCCGTCAACCTCACAGCCATCATGGTAAAACGTGCCCATGCGACGCGCTCTCGGCTCCAGGACCATACCAACAATCGAGCTTCCAAGGAAGACCGGATGAGATATGCATGCCAAAACAGGCCTCCTTCCCACACGCACAGGATTTTAGTAGTACATGTATTATTAGTAGTAATGTATCATAGTACACAACTATTTTAATACAATTAAAATAGTAAATATGTTATGATGAGTCATAATCTAAAACGAGCTACATTGATTGTTGCGGTATGATTCACTCCACGCCAGCAGCCACATCGTAGCACAAGACACATGCCAGGTTGCATGAGGCTAGCTCATTCAATACGAGCTTCAGTTGAAGAGACCAATATCAATACCTCCACTAAGAGCAATATTAATAGTATCAGCAGAACCGTCGTCCGTGTTGTTGTTATCGGATCCATCCGTAGACGAATCATCCGACGATCCGTCGTCGGTAGAAGATGAGTTCGTGTACGACGCCTCTGTCGAACCCGGTGCAGCCTCGCACTTCTCTCCACTGTAGCCATTCTCGCACGTGCAACCGAACACTGGCGTTCCGTCAGCATAATACCTCCACTAAGAGCCTGTGCACCCGGGATAACGCCACGCAGAGATCCAACAACAACAAAAACAAGGTATACGCACGCCGGCTGCAAACTGCCCCCCCCC
>JAGDFM010000087.1:19469-31390 GCA_019155715.1 Phytophthora pseudosyringae | reverse complement strand
ACCCCCCCCGGCCGCAAACAGCCCCCCCCCCCCCCCACCCCACCCAAGCAGTCGATCAGTTTCATTCTCCATGACCAACGGCTAAAACAGTGTGCTCGCGAGATCAACACGTGGACGAGACAGTCCAAAAATCAAGGCCCACTCCTCTGGGGCGGGAAGGCCTGACTCAGGTGAGCCAGCACCGAACAGTGGGGGGCCAGGGCGATGCTTGCAGATGATGCACTGACATCGCCCGCGAGTCCCTACTCTGCTGTATACCATAACGAGCGCCACGAGCTCGTGTGCTGTCCATTGCACGCTTCGCCGAAATGCTAGGGACCCCAGCCTAGGGGCAGCCACAGCTTACTCGTTGAAAAAAGCGATCGTGTGGATTCAACTTCTCACATCACACAAATGGGAGCAAGCTTTAAAAAAAAAAAACTCAAGTCGACTTCAAAGTTTATGAATGGTACCGCAGATTGAGTACCCACGCTACTGTAGACTCGTAACATTGGTGGGTACTATTGCGAATTGCCTGCCAAGGACCTGGTAGACCTCATAGTACGCGTCCGTGCAGCCTCCGGAAAGCCTTGCGGGTGCGTCACCCACTGGGTGAGCAAGCACGAGGCTTCATTCCCCCCATCTTACAAGTAGCTTCTGTTTGGCCAATATTAATGGACTGGCCACCCACCCATACAAATCCGCAGATAAGCCTGGGAGCCGCCACGTCCCCCTCACCGGGTCGCTCATCTCTGGCAGTACGTTATTCGCCGCTGAGGCAGCATGACAGCACTGCCCGCGTGCTCGGCCGTCTTTCAGCGCGAAGTCTGCCCGCACACGCAGCTCTTCCAGGACGAATACCAACGGTGAGATTGGAGCGACGTTGGGAAGCAGAGTTGAAGCCAGCGTTGGATAGAGCTCGTGTTCTATAGCTAACGTCGTCTCGCCAGACGAACGACGCTCAGGTCTCATCATGTGACTGTGCTTTTGTGTGTGTGTGTTATCATCAACCTCGGGTGGGCGGTTGTCAACTCATGTCGACCAGGAGCAACCGGAACCGCGGCACCAAGGTCAGTGCAAGCCGGGAGGTTTGTTTGCCACAGTCCGCAGATTCTGACTGTACGCGTCTTCTTTCTCTCTGCTTAACCTATGGACCAGATTCTACGGTGCGTCATTCGACAACTACAAACGACGTTGATGCTTAATCTCATGGTGCTCGGAGTAGGTGCTTCCCTCATTGCTGTCCGTACCATATAGGCAGGAGCTACTGCGGCTCGCCTGTCGAAGTGCTCGTTCACTTCTCCAACCTGCCCCAGTTCACCGATCACGACGACCGAGCTCGTCATGGTCGCTTCAACGTGGCAAACGTATTCGTCTTTGGTCGATTTGAAAAAGCTAGTGGGGAACCGTTACCAAATAACTTCCTCTCGCTCCGCTACTTGCGAGGTGTGTCCCAAAGCGAGGAGAACCCGGAGGCATCGTGGGTTGAGGGCGTCCGTCATCATCATGCACCAGGAAGTCGCAACCAGCATGCATCCGCCACATTTATGCTGAACGGACAGCCTTTTGACAAGTGGTATTACCACTGGGACAGTGGTGCCAACAAAATGCAGCGCTCAACACAGCATGTCCTCAAAGCTTACGTTCTCTACCTGGATTCGGGTAACACAGAACCACTGGGGAAAGGACAGCAAACGGTGCGATCTCCAGTCCAGAAACAACAAACTACCGACGGGATGCTCAAGTTACTCTGCGTTGTGGTCTCAACCCCGTTTACATTGATTTCGTATCGCCGTTCGACGGAGGGTATGACTGCAATCATTGCTGCTAGTCTCCAAGGGCCAGCAATGCGCGACATTGCTACGGAGGAATCATCAATCCCACCTTGCCAATCAGACACAGCAGATCCTGGAGATTCCGAACTACATGTGCGACGACAGTCCCGAGCGCCCGAACAGAAGCAGCAGCTTTGCACCAACGCCGGCACCACTTCCGATAGAACGGTCAGATTCTCACGACCTCAGGAAGAACACAACAACCAAGATCGTGAACGGGGCAGTGAGCAGCTCCTGTACGATAAATTTCGGGAACTCCAAGATCGTGTATTCCGGCTACATGTACTGACGCCCAGTGATGCAGCACTTGCTGCTTCTGCGCTACATAACCAGTTCCAGTCCCAAGAACCACGCATCGTGTTTAACAGAAAGAGGCACAGGTGTGGAGGAGGTGCAGTTGATGTCGCTCATGATTACAATGAAAATGACCAAGATGGTCCCAACCGCCTATCTTCGACGCATCCGGCAGCAATCTATGAAGTTAAACTCGTTGGGCCACTGGGAATCGCGCCGCCAACCGTTAACCAAGCTACCAACTTCGAGAAACCTGAAAGGGCGGATGCGCGTCACTTGGAGAAGCAGCAACAGGAGCCGCAGTGCCATCGTCACCAGATACACCAACTCACCGACCTAGCGATCGTTCACTTCTTCGCATCCCACGCCACAACCAACTGGACGGACAGTCTTGGCGAACTCGAGTTGGCTTTGGCTTCGGCGGTTGAACGATACTGGAAATATGACGCTGGGCGTGCGCTGGAGTTGGCGCGGGTTCTAATAGCCATTACATCGGATGAACAACTACCCGGAGTAACGTGCAGTCGGCGCGATACCGAGGGTTCCCTGGATGGTCGGAGACTCGGAGAACTCGTTTTCCTACTAGCAGAAGTCTGCATCTGGACTTTGTCGTCAGGAAACCTCGAGGAGCTACAGGGCATGCTAAGTGTGTGTCAGCCGCTGCTGCTCGGTGAGAATGGAGTTGGTAGTTCTGGTGGTGATAGGATGCAACTCTGCACAGTTTTCTTGGACTGTGTCGGTCGCTGCTGGGGTTCACTTGACCGCTTTCTGCAGACACGATGTGAGACCCAAACGGCGATTCACAGCGTGCGTGGGTTAGCTGATACCGTCCTGGGTGTAGTGTTTAGCGATCCAAATTTTGAAGAATTGAGACCCGAACTGCGAACAATCCTCCAGCAACCCTCGCTATGGCTCGCCTTCAGCAAGAACGTCAGCACCTCACGTGGAAAGATCTGTGGATTACAACATCAGGTCGGAGGCTGGCAAGGTTTCGTGGCTCAAATGAGAGAAGGGTATCTGGTGCGTTCGCAAGAACGAATGTATGTGCGATGGAAGGTACTAACATGATGTCACGGTGCAAATGTTGTTGGCAGAGAGACCAGAATCCAGACCATTGTATTCCGTCACACGCAGGAATAGCCAGATGGACAGGTGAATGGTTACTGGAACCTGGTAGCCTGTCGGTCAGACGTCGTCCGAGTCAAGGGGTTTCTGCTCATCAGGCGAAGGCCAGAGAGAGCAACCGATGTGCTCAAATGGCGCTGGTTTCTGCTGTGCCTTCGGTCTGGACTTCGTGTTTGGCACTGTCACAACTACTCCATCTGAAGCTAGTCGGCTGTGGAGATCCGCTGCACACCGTTTATGTGAGTATTGGAGCTTTGAGATGTGTGTAGATCTGTGCTGTATTGACGATTCATTTGCGTAGGTCCAGGCGGAGTCGTCACTGCTTTCTCGTGATATGGCGTGGCTTCGTCTCATTTGCGATGGCCGGGTGCGTGTAGCGCCAGTGATGCCCAACGGCCTAACGAGCTTAGTGGGCGGCTCGTCGTCTCAATTCGGTGGCGACTACGTCGCGTACCACCAGCACGGCTCGATTGGTGGCAGCACCGATGTCCACGAGTGCAACCCGTTTTGTATTGAGTTTTACTGGTGGCCGCTAGGGAATGCACCGAAGGCCCCACTCGAGGCCTCCCGGATCGTGGTGACTCTGAAGGTATCCGACAACGGCGCATTCATGCAAGGTCAGATATGCCTGGAACGCGGTTTCGTCGACCGCGAGATGGCCTCAGCACCCCGTCTTGAGCTGTGGTCCCCAAGAGAGCGGGTCGAGGCGGTGGACTCTTGGCATCTATGGCTCCTCATCGAGGGTGTCTACACACGGACGTGAGACGTGCACGAGATGACAACGAAGTTGGCGGATAGTGAAGTAGCTGAATCGACGTTTCCATCGCATTGTGATCCACGTATGCATGCACAACGCCCCGGAGATCATGCTAATAGCGTTAGAACGGACAGGGCAGTCGTTAGTTTAGCTAAGTGACATCAATTTACCTCATTGAAGAAGATCATGCTGTACCATTGTCATTTTAGAGCTTCTTCGGGCGGAGTACGATTTTGTACTTTAATCATCAATGCGCGTTGATTGTAAAACATAAGACATGCTGTCGTCTGGACGTCTGGCGTTTGCAATAGACGTCGCTCAACACCCTGCCGACACCCGAACGATTATAGGCATTTAATTGGTAAAAAAAACCCATGAAAGAGTTAATCAAAGCGAACCAATAGCGAACCAAGTTTAACCGGTGGTTGCCACATTGAACCATGCAAATGGCGCCATATCAAAAGCCATCCTGTGGAAGTCCGAAGCGCATGGTGATTTCGCGAAGTAGTCGGGCAACAAGTTTTACCCGGAGCATCGTCCATGCTGACCTCATATCTGAGCGCCATACATTCGGCACCCGTGGAAAGTCTTTTCACGGAGGCACAGGAGCTCAGCTAAGCGAGCTGCAAGCTCATTTTCCAATTGTGTCTGCAGCCTCGTGTTGATCCCACTGCGTGCGCAGGTGCTGGTTGCTCTCATACTCATCTGTACGCAAACGCCCTTCTATCGCTTCATCTCGCGCAGCTTCCTGTAGCACGTTTTGAAAGCGCCATAACTCATGTTTTATAAATGGTCGAATCTCCACAAAATAGATACGCCTTAATTCGAAAGAGTGACTTAAGGGCGGTGTCGAAACTGGACGTCGTCGACGACCTCAGACGCCCGAGGTGTGCATCTTAAAAAACACGAGACGTCGACAGCACTACCCTCCAGTCGATCTTTGGGCCGAAGACTTGCCACGGTACGTGATGAACATCCACCCAGACAGCGACCTTTAAGATCCCAACTCAGGTCCATCGTCGCGTCTGACGCTAGGAGCAGCAGCCGGCAACATCATTGAGCGCTGGGGCCATTGAGCAGCACGAGGGCGATACATTGTCCTGAATCGTTTGGGAATGACGTGACCTGCGTCGGACCGCGCCCAGCTCAGCCGCAACGCTGGACACGTCGTTGGTTTCTTTCGCTGTGCGTGGTCTGCGACGCCACGTTCCTTTGGCCGACACGCTCAGCCGCGCCAACGAGCAAAGCAGCGCAGAGCGCATGATATACCAGGGCGAATGACTGACGCTGGCACACGCGCGTGCAAATGTACGTGCAAGTGCAGCCTGTCAAGTGACCTTCGAAGATATGCCTTTCAAAGCGCCCTTCCGCCGACGAAGCGTCGCGTTCGGCGGGCTTTCAAAGACGCTTCGTGGCATTCCTCGCGAAGGGCGGGTACTTTCCATCCACAGGCGCTTTTGGGCCCATTTTACCCATTGACTCCAAATAATAATAAATGCATTGAACTGCAGCGCTTGACAGCAGCAACCTGTTGCACGCGAGTTCGATGCCAGTATCGCTTGCCCCGTTGTATTAATAGCATTTTGGCCCCAGCCAAAACACCGCCTCCAGCTCGTCCGAGACCAAAGCGGCACAGTCCAAACGGGAAGTACCGCTGCAAGTAGCATGACATGTAGTGGACACAGCCACTTCGCCTAATGCAACGACGAGTGCCGGCAAAGCTAACCTAACCTTGCTGGGGTGGTGCCATGTGCCATGTTGCCATTGCGTTCCTCCTCGCCTGAAACCGCTCTGCAATGACAGCTCCTTGTTGTACGAGCCAACACGTGAACTGCTCTAGGGACACTTCGAGATAAATATCGGTCCAGCGACCTCCACAACAACAAAAAAGACGCGCAGAATACCTTGCCAGGAACCCCCGACACGCAGAACGACGCGAGGCTATCTGTTACCGAGTACAAGTCAGTAGCAACCCCCCCTACTACAAACTTTTATAAAGGTCCAATCTCGTGTTTGGGGCTTCGATTTTTTTCCCGCCAATCGCCAATCGCCATTTTCAACCTGATTAGAGGCCGGTCTCTACCAAAAAAAAAAAAAAAAAGGATCGAGGGCCGAAGCGTCGGAGAGCTCCTCAGCCGTCAGCGGCACTTGCGCTCTCACCGTCCCAGACGCGGAAACGCCGAGCGGCCAGCAGCAGCAGCGCTGCCCCCCGCCAATAACCGCCCAAAACCAACCCGGTCTCTGCCGCTGGCACTCCAAGACAGCAGCTCGCCATGTTCCGGAAGAAGACGCAAGGGCCCGTGGTCGACGACAAGGTAGAGCGCGGAACGGGGCCTCGCGCTGGTGTGTTCTGCCACTTTTTACCTAACTGCTTTTTTTTATTTCTTATTTCTTATCAACTATAGGAGGCGCCGGTGGATGCCATCTCCCCGGCAGCGCCGGTGGACGCCCCGCGCGCGCGGCGGACGTACACGCTGGACGACTTTGAGCTGATGGCGACGCTGGGCACGGGCACCTTCGGCCGCGTCCGGCTGGTGCAGCTCAAGGGCGTGGGGTCCTTCCACGCGCTCAAGATCCTCAAGAAGAGCGAGATCTTGAGGCTGCAGCAGCTGCACCACATCCGGTGCGAGGTGGAGATCCTGAGCAAGATCCAGCACCCGTTCATCGTGAACTACCTGGGCCACTTCCAGGACGAGCGGAGGCTCTACCTGGTGCTCGAGTACGTGCAGGGCGGAGAGCTCTTCTCGTACCTGAGACGGCAGGGCCGCTTCCCCGACCAGGTGGCCTGCTACTACGCGTCGCAGCTGGTGCTGGCCATGGCCTACCTCCACGCGCAGCACATTATCTACCGAGACTTGAAGCCCGAGAACCTGCTCATCACGTCAGAAGGCTCGCTCAAGATCACAGACTTCGGCTTCGCCAAGATCGTCGAGGACAAGACCTGGACGCTGTGCGGCACGCCCGAGTACCTCGCGCCCGAGATTATTCAGAGCAAAGGGCACGGCAAATCCGTGGACTGGTGGGCGCTGGGCGTGCTGATCTACGAAATGCTGGCGGGCTACCCGCCGTTTTACGACGAGAACCCGTTCGGCATTTACCAGAAGATCCTCGACGGCAAAGTGGACTTCCCCAAGCACATAGACTCCAAGGCCAAGGACTTGATCAAGAAGCTCCTTTCGCAGGACCGCACAAAGCGACTCGGTACGATCATTTCTATTCAGCTGGCGTTGGTTTCATTGCTCTTTTGTGCGAGCTCCGGCCTCACGACTGTCGTGCTATTTCATGGTTGCAGGCTGCTTACGAGGCGGGTCAGAGGATGTGAAGAAGCATAAATATTTCGCAAAGGTGGACTGGGATGCCGTGCTCGCACGATCGGAAACGCCGCCGTACCTGCCACCCGTTGGCGGTCCAGGCGACCACACGCACTTCGACGAGTACCCGGACTCGCCCATTGATGACTCGGTCGTGCTGTACGGTGAGGACAGGGCTGCTTTCGACGTGTTTGACCAATTTTAAGTTCAATGCGAGCAAATGCCTTTCCATGTCCATGCCGTGACGAATTGGCCGTCTTCACTTGACGTTAGTAGGGGGCTTCCTTCACACCTCAACACTTCAAAGGAAGTTCGCGCGGAGAAAGGTTTCAACGGATGGTCAGACGCAAACTGAACGGCAGCGCATTGAGGCGACATTCGCCATGAACTCCTCGACCAAATCTGTTGGGCGCAGAGTTCAGTTTCATGACGGAGGAATGGACTCGGGCCAATCCAACAAATGGCAACATTAATTTGTGCCAGACGGAGTGGCAACACTTTATCTACCAAAATGGCTACATCCCATAGTTGAAGTTCGTGTATCTAAATCGCCTATTTCTCGTGCTTGTTCGGATGAATGGCACGCAGTAAACGCGCTGCCTGCTCCTCGACGAATGAAGCTGCATCGGAGGTTTCATTGCCATTGGCTGAAGTGCTGGAGACTTGGGCCGGGACTCGATAGACTGTGACGTCTCCTGTCGAGTCTCCCACCACCAGGACGGGAGCTTTCGGTGCAAAAGCAACGGTAGTGCACTCGAGAGGAATCTCAACCATGACAGTGGCAGTAGCCTGGTTCGATGCTGCGTTGGGCTCTCCATTCGCGTCCTCGTCGTTGCCGCCTTCGCCTTTTGGTGTCAAGTCTCGCGAGCTGGAGTTCAACACGTCGAGATCGGCTGCTTGGGGCACAGGAGCTGTGACGGCGATGTACTTCTTCGGGAAATGGCGCACTATTGGGTCGAGCGTCGACTGAGCAAGGTCCCAGAGCTCGATACGCCCGTCTTCAGCCACAGCGGCGAACACCGCGGCATCATTCGGACTCCACGAAGCCCCCAGGACAGCTTGAGCGAGATCCACAGAGTGGAATGTAAGCGCTGCGTCTCCATGTGGATCCGCTTGGTGCCATAACTTGAGGCTCCAGTCGCCGGAACACGACAGAAAGAGGTCGCTACAGAAGGGGGACACCAAGAGCTGGTAGACTGGGCCAGTATGCCCGATGTACGTGTGCAGGTACTGCTCGTTGTACGACACGGAGCATTTGTGAACGAGTCCGTCTTCCGTGCCCACGAAGTAGACGGACGGGTCTCCCTGGCTTGCAAACGCTAAGCTCCGACCACTTGCCTGACGCGAAATGACCCCGTCGTTCCCCCCGCCGATGCCATTCGTCCCAGTCGCAGCGGTGCCAGCGCCTCCTAGCAGCGGATTTGGGGCCCGCTTGAGTGTCATGAGGTCACTGTAGCTCAGCCCTTTCTTGAGACTCCATTCCGCGACGCGCCCATCGGCCGAGACGCTGACAACACTCTCGCCGCCACCGCGCGCTACCCATTTGACTTGCCATACCGCATCAAGATGCTTGCCACTCATCCCCGAGCTCGTTGCGATAGGCACCGGGACGTTTCTTGCAGGTGAAGTCTCTGCAGCACCTAAAGGCGTTGCCGTGCCAGATGGAGCTGTGCCGACAGGGGCCGAGTCGTCTTTTCGCGTATCGTAGATGGCCACAACGCCGTCAGCAAAGCCAACTGCCAGTAGATACGGGTGGGAAGTGCTGAAGTCGATGGACGTCACGCCCACAGGTAGATGGTATATCCGCTCGGGGTATTCAGGATTCGTGAGCGACCAGAAGAGGACCAGTCCAGCGTTTTCCGCCCCCGTCGTTCCAGCGCCAGTTGCTGTACCGCCCATCGATGCCGCCGCAGTTTGGGAATTCTGACCAGGTCGAGGAGCGGGACCGGGCGAAGGCGCAGCAGCTCCAGCGAATTCCGTTGGATCCAGAGCCTCTTTACTACGTGCGTAAGAAACAGCGAGCAAATCCTCGTTGGCGGTGTTCCACGCAAGACACGACACCGAGCGGCCTCGAGTGAGCTCGCATCGGAAGGCCCAGAGCTCTTCAAGGTCTTGCGCCCCTTTCGAGATCGAGACGAACGAGTTCGAGCGCTCAGCACTGACAGTAGTTGGGAAACCCATGGCGAGCGCTGGCACTACCACACTGGGCGGCTTCGGCTCGGCTCTCGCAGTTTCCAGCGCCGGGAAGTCTCGATAGCGGACGTGCTGTTGGTGGTAAACGTTTTGCTGCACAGCCCGCTCCACGATGTTCGCCATAAGCAGCAGAGACGCTGAGCCCAGAACATGGGAAGTGCGCTGGCGAGCAATGATCTCCCCGATGTCCACGTTCGTGTTGGCCCGGGCGTACACATTGTTCGCCTTTTGGTCTCCACTGCCACCCGCAGGACCGCCACTAAGCACTCCGCGCGACGCGTTGGCTACGCTCATACCGACTTGGGAGTTGGTAGCGACACTGCCGGAACTGGCCCCGTCACCTCCCGTTAGCCCCGCAAAATCTTGCGAGGCACCGACAGATACGTCGCCTCCACTTTGGCCCCCAAGCACTACAGACGCGTTGGAATTGCCCGACACCGTTGCTGCCGCCAACGCATTGGACTTTTGGCTGTCGAGCATGCGAGACCTCTGACTGTAAGCGTAGCTTTGCCCCTGTTTGTCTCGTGCCTTTCGACTTGGCCTTGAAGCGTGATGCTGCCTGACTCGCAGGTCCTCGACGATGTCGCCGTCCACATCGAGAACGCACCCCGGAGAGGCTAAGGTGGCCCCGACAATCTCCTCCACTTGCTGTTTCAGTTGAACGTCGCCCACTCCGCCGCCGCCAGCCCCTTCCGACGATGAAGCTGCCGCAGAAGTGCCGTCCGCTGCGTCTTTCTCGCTCGGGGTTCCTGTTGTTTGGGTCTGCGCTGGGGCATCCGAGCCTGGCGCCGCTCCATTGACACCCAGCTCATCTGCTTCCGCGTTACTGTCATCGTCGAGCTTACTGCAGTCGTAGATATCCCAATCTGTCGCGACGCACGCTGCATCGCGAGTCGCTGGGGGCGCTGTCATGACCTCCTTGGCTTTCTGGGCGAGCTGCAGCGTCTGCGTTCGCCCTTGGACGTACTTGTCACTCCCCTTCTTCTGCGCGCACGTGGCCTGGTACCTCTTGTTCCTCGCCGCGACTGCGACGTGGTTGGGCGCGTCTAGCGCGACACAGACACTCGACAGCTCAAAGAGCGTTTCCGTGGCAGTCTCGCCGAGCCTTACAGTAACTGGCCGACGAGGGGCCAACCCACTGGAGACCGTCGTGGACTTCCTTCCAGCTAGTAACGGGGCGTCTTGAAGGACTCCGTGACCTGCGTTCACACTCAGGGGATCCGCTGCGTTTTCCTTGCCGTCTTCGCGGTCTTCTGGGTCGCCACCTCCTGCAGTCGAAGTAGCGATACCTCGAGAGCTTTCTTCGTCCTCTTGCTTCGAAGCCGGAGCGGTGGAAGCCGGCGGTGCATGGTCCACGGCGCTCGGTTTGAACTCTTTGCGAGGCGCTCTGCTGGTCACGTTGCCTCCTGTTCCGACGACCGAGGACGAGCTCTCGTTATCCGAGTCGTTGTCAGCGGAAGACGTCGACGCGTTGCTGAAGAGCATACTGGCGCCAACCATGGACGCTCCGACGGCAGACGCGCCCACGCCGTGGGAGACTTTGTAGCGACTGCTGCCCTTGCCGCCTTTACCTTTGCCCCGTGGGTCGAAGCCGCCACTCGGCGTCGATGGTTTGATGCGACTCACGAGCAGCGACTGAGGGGTGACGTCCATCCCGTCCAGATACACGCGCGTCGAGTGGCCCGAAGTCCCTCCGCCGTTCACATTGGCGACGCTCCCGTTGACGCGGCGACTGGAATTCGAGACGCTCGACGCGCCGATGACCCGCGATCGGCCTGTGGCGTCTCGCTTGCTGCCGTGAACCTGCTTCGAGCTGCTGCCCACCGGAATCTTGGCACTTGACGGCGTCGCCATTGAGAAAGCGTCAAGAAGCGTGGAAGCGAGTCGCCTTTGTGAAGGACGGATACTACGAGCAAGCGCGCTGATAGTGAACGGACGCGACCGAAAAGTGATCCGTCGCCACGAAAGACTCAACCTATACACGGAGCTCTCGTGTTAGCAAGTACATGTAACTCGTTTTTAGCGTCCTTCGAATGGAGTTTTGCATTTGCATTTGCAGTTACGGGTTGCGATCAAGTACGCATCTTTACGACTAAGGCAGCCTTAGCACAACAAGTAACAGTAGTTTTGCACCGCGTTCTGCAAGTAACAGCAGGCTGTGATCAAGCTAGCTAATAGCAGTGGCAGTGGGGCCCAACTTGACCCATTCGCAGCGTCCGTTAGGGGGCAATTTCATTCTCCCCTGGCTCGAAACCTCTGGCCCCAAGCACTCATTTGAGTTTTCGCCGGCGTCCAGACACTTCAAGGGGGGGGGGGGGGGGGGGGGGGGGCGGGGGGGGGGGGGGGGGGCGGGGGGGGGGGGGGGGGGGGGGGGGGGGGGGGGGGGGGGGGGGGGGGGGGGGTGGGGGGGGGGGGGGGGGGGGGGGG
>JAGDFM010000087.1:0-19459 GCA_019155715.1 Phytophthora pseudosyringae | reverse complement strand
TCCCCCCCCCCCCCCCACCCCACCCCCCCCCCCCCCCCCCCCCATGGTTCACTCCGGCGCCTCTGGGCAAGATGTCGACCCTCGTTCCACTCATCCGCCCACTGCACCGGCCTCGAGGGCGAAGCGTGGGAAGCAAAAACTCAAGAAGGACGGGACCCCGTACAAGTCCCGCAAAGGGTGGGGGCCCTACCGGTCCGTGCCCAACGAACGCTCCGTCGCCTTCAACCTGCAACTGGACGTGCAGAACTTGCAGCAAGAAGTGAGCAACCTCTTGGCGCTGCGGGACATTCTGGCAACTAAAACGTTGGTGCAGCGCCAGACACCCGAAGGCTCCTTGACGAGACTCGTGAACGAGTATCTCTACGTCTTCCGGAAAGGTGTCGCGCCACAACAACCAGGAGGTGGGAGGATTGTCGAGGAGAGAGACCAGCGAGCTTTCATGCACAGCGTCATGGATCCCGACGTGGAGCTGGGCCCCGGACTCCCGCGAGGACCCGACGTCATCATGGACCAGATGGCCACCTACTGTAACTTCCTGCGCTTCATCTCGCTGACCGGCGTGGTGGACAGCATCGTCGTGGCGGAAGACTCTGTGTTGGTCTCGGATGCGGCTTCGTTCGTGTTTCAAGTCACGCGCAGCACGATTGAGTTGATCTTCCCTCACATCATCGGCAGCGAATGGCTCGTCGCGCAGCTTGTGGGTCGGGAAGTGGAGGCACAGGGCCGGTCGACCTTCCACTTCAACGCTGCTGGCAAGTGTTTCCGCTATGACGTCGAGATGAACTTTGTCGGGGCGTTTATGAACGTTGTGAGCAGTCCTGGGATCCTGGATATTCTCTTTGGACGAGCGCTTATCACGAAGAATGGGATGATTGGAATCGCGGATGAACCTCACAAGGTGGAAGATGAAGATGAGGAAGAAGAGAAGGCGGCTGCCCCTCCTCAGGAGAGCGCAGCGTTAGGAACGAGCTGTTGTGACACTCGAGTTGACTTGAGGGCTGGACGATGCTCTGTGCGCTCCAAAGCAGAAGAGTTTTGTCAGAAGGTGGTGGACGACTACTTCTCCGTATTTGCCAACGGCTACCTAGATGGAGACGAAGACGCACCAACACCAATCGAAGTATCACAGCAGAACTTCTTCGTTCATCGATTCGGTTCACAGAAAGAAACGGGTGCAAACACGACTGTGAGTGGTTTGACGAAGCGATGGCGTGCACTTGGCGAATGCTTTGAGTTCCTGGGCTTCCAGCAGAGCGGTTCGACACGAATGGACTGCGATAACACAACCAGCATGTGCCAGGTTGCGTCCGAGGCAAAATATGTCCTTCGCATTACCCCCTACACGATAGAATCGGTGTTTCCGCACCTTCTCTTGGATGAATCCCTGGTCGACGTTCTCGTTGGAAAAGTGATCATGGTTCCATCGCACGTAACCTTTTACATTGAGAAAAGCACTGGCTACATCTTGAGAATTAACGAGCGCATGGATTTCTCGGTTGCCATTGCGGAAGTTCTGCCAGATCAACGAGACCTCTCCTTCGTAATCTCCCAGGCACTTCTGAAGGAAGATGGACCTGATCCTTCTCAGCATTGGAGGAAAAGTGAATCACGTCCGAGTTCACGAACAATGGACATAGCAGATATTTTATGCTAGTCACGAATCGAGAACTCATCAAATCTAACAAAACCTCTCGCGACAACCGCGTTGCCAGTTGCTCCAGCTTCCAAAATTACTAGCGACACGCATGTGTTTTCCACGCCCGAATGTAGTGCGAAAGTTGGCGATGGACCTCCACGCTGCATGTCCACTAGTTATGCTCCTAATTACTCATGTATCATTTGCAACTTCTCTCCCAGCTATTTTCCGTTTGGTGCAACCGCTGTACTAAAAATCAAATTACAGGAATATTGCTAAAAGGGCTTCCTGTGCTGTGGTGGTGGGTGCTACAGCCAAGGGGGATGTCTCCTTATCGCCCATGTTGTTCGACTTGAAACTTTTAGATGTGTAGGAGGGCCCCAAAAAAGGAAAATAAACACAGACGTCTTAAGAGCATACGATGCTTCAAATTATGACTGCTTGCAGACTGTGAATGACAGAAAAAGTGTGTCCCTCTGAATAGCAGAAGAGCAATAGTTGTCGTTTCAAAGAGCGACAGTCCTGCCGAGATCGGGATCTTCAATCATGGGCTACGGCATCTCGACGGCGAAGAAGTTGCATCGAGGAAAAGCATTCCCGAGCCCTGCAAAGGCCTCCTCGTAAAAGCCTCTCACAGCATCTTGTGTCATGAGAGGGTTCTGGCGAGCTGATTGCGGCCATCCTGGGCTTAACTCATTCTGGTTGACGCGTTGATCATAGCCGTCCCTTTCAACGGTGACTGCAATGGAAGGTTCCCCACGACGACATCCGAAAATGCCATACTCCTGCGTCAAGTCCCTTTAAGGGATTCAGGCTGAGCGGACTTACCACCCCGTCCTGCCTGGCCTTCTACTCCTAGTGCACCATACCATTTCTCGACAGCGTGTCCAGCTTTAACGACATCAAACTCCCCGCCACTTCCTCCATTACCCCCTTTTCCGCGACAACCTGGTCGAACATCCTGTTTTCCCTGACCAATCGAGCGTACAAGCAAGCGTCAAGCGTTGTTAGCGTGTTTCTCTGCATGCCCTTCCCAATCATCCCAGTCGCGACAGGGAGCATTGTTGGAGCCACGATCGGCGCTACTATCGGAATAATGCCACTGACCGTGACGGCAGTTGCTGCCACCGCTGAGCCAAGCGCAGTTAGCGCTAGATGGCCAGCGTCCGGCGGCAATTCTCGCTTTGATCGATCTCTGAGGCGTATTTCGAGCGGAAGGTAGTTTGTAGCCGATTCCCATTCTTTCAGAGACGAAAATTGCTCCATCCATGACTTGAGGTCGTTTCTAAACTGCGCCATTCGCATGATCGATCGGCTTTGGTAATTGCGTCACCAGCATTCTGGCCATCGCCTCCTTGCTGTCCCCGTGACAGAATTGTCACTTCCGTGCTGTTGATTTCCTTACAAATAACAACCAAATTCCCACCAGGTCGGCCAGGTTTTCCATGCCTCCCATTTTCACCAGGCTCAGCTTGCAGTGGTTCTGGAGGCGGTGCCTGGCCTATCACCGACAAATCGATCAATTTCATGCAGACTTCGGGACTCACAATAACGACGTTGGCCCAAACACGAAGCTGCATGTTGATCGTGACGCTTTTGAATCCAATCAAACCAACCGTCGGGACGCCTTCCGTCATCGTTGAGTGCATCGCATCCACAAAATCCTCCACATCCGAAAGAACGCGTGAACCGTTTGACAACTGCAGATGCCACCCACTAACCACGATCGTGTTTCTCTGCTTGTGCTTCTGGACGGCTTGGTACCTGTATACATTCGATTTCAGGGTGTTCAAGTCACACTTGATGTGTTCCAGCACGCCCCGACACCTTGCCGAAAGTCACTCGTCTTTGCATCGAATTAACTCGCCCCCACACCACATTTCCATGAGCTTCAGCCGCGCCACAGCCCTTTGCACGCCAGGATCTCCATCGATGCAGCGCGGATTCTCCACTAGCTGCTGCATTTGTCCAACGATAGTCTCAAAAGAGAGTGGATCTGGGTTTTCCAACATGCTCAGCAGCTCCACAACAGTAGAGAGCGAATACCGGGCCCCTCGCGGATGGTACGTACTGATAAATATCTGCGAAAGCGCATGTCGAGCGATCTCGATGCTTCTGTTGCAGAAATTCCGCAGCAGAAGCTGAGCTGAATCGGGGACGACTTCAGCGAACGTTTTCGACTCCACGACTGGAACCGTGAGCTCCCGCAGCACACGGAGAATCATTTCGCGGTGCGGTGATGAGTAGTCTTGGCCTTCTTCGTCCGATTTCCTGGGTGTGGGCAAAGCGAAGGCGGGTATGTTGCGACTCTTAGGGTTAAGCGTCTTCATCGTTCTTGTGGCCTTCGGGTCAAAGTCAGGATCACACTTGGTGTATACCAGCACAGCATTCGACCCACTGGTACAAGTTCTGTTAATTGTGTCAGCCAGCTTAACCTCCTGTGAGCGCTCTTGCGGCGGCGTCGCGACGATAAGAAAACGCACATTTCTGCGGTTTACAACGAGCCATTTCAGGACAGAATGCGCAACAAGCTCAGCAAATGGCCCTCGCGTATCTTGTGTTCCGGGCATGTCGAACACCAACATCGGCGTCCCGCCAAAACTTGCCCGAACGACGCCCGGCAGCAGTGTCTTTGACAAGGATCCGCTCTGAATATCCACGCCAGGAAGTGGGTTCTCGGCGACATTTACACGCGAGTACTCGTCTTCGTGGTGCACAAGCAGCCGGCCTTGCCCAAACAAGAGCGAAACCACGGTGCTCTTCCCCACCCCAGTCGCCCCCAGCACCGCAACACAGTTACTGCTGGTATCGCGGTCTCCCTGGTCGAGAAAAGCGTGGACTTCGTTGATCAACTCCAGACCCCGATCAATATCCTCGTCCGATACCGTAGCCGAATCGAGGCGGAGCGCCAACTTGGTCACTTCATTTACAAGTTGTTCCGCAGTTTTCAGCTTCATTTTCCTTTTCGCAGATAAATCGGCATGAGGATGAGAGAGGTATGTCCCGTCCTCTCACTGATGGATCGGACTACAACATTTTTCTGCGAGTTTGGATATGAGTGAAGTCTGGTGACAAAGTCTCCACACGACCAGGGTTTGGTAGTAGTGGGATTTTCGATAGCAGTGATAGTGGTTGCTGAATCTGAAAACAATATCTTATTAGTATGGCTATCCCTAACAGAATCACGATAGTAGTATCACTACTATCTAACTACTATCGATACTATCGCGCACTACCAAATGGATCCTCCATGCGATCAAGTTCAAGACGATTGTGGTGCAGAATCAGTTGCCGCTGGGCGCGCGCACTGTCCGTTCTTGTCCGCGGCGGGCTCATAACGAATGAGCCTGTTGAAAATACGCGCTCTTGAAACGCGGTGGAGCAACCGCGTCCTACCAGACACGCGATAGCTTTGCGACTGAAGGAAACTTGAATTGGCCAACCTCCGCAAACCCTCGACAGACGCCAATCTCTAGGCAAAACTGCGGGTTCACTCTGTGCTAGATCAACCACAGTGGCTTGACTTGACACTGAAACACCAGATAGGCTGCTCGGCGTGGGTTCTTGACTGTCATCGCGTGGACTGATGATCCTGAGGACGCAACTGACGCTGCACAACGTGAATTGAACGTGTGAATGGTCTTGATGCCGTGAATAAGCATGCAGGAACTGTATCCATCTACATTTGGGAGAGTTCTGCTCGAGTGCAGAGCTCGTTACTGCACAAAGTGTTGGACTTGCCGTCCACGGGCGCTACAAGGCGATGTTTCCTCCAGGTTTCCCCAGGCGCAGTCTGCTTCAGCGCACTTCATCGTGTCCTGCAAGCTTGGCAAAATGAATAAAAAGAGGGGGCGGAGAACCACCCACCGCGTTAGATCCGCGCTGGTTGAAGTTCTCCCACACGATAGTAGCTATATATTCGAAAATATCACTGCCTTTTCACGCTACTATGCAATATATCACTGCTACTTCAACAAGTTCATGACTATATCTATATCACTATCAGTGCTATTATTACTGGCTACTATTTTGAAATACTACTGTTTGATACATTATCCCCTCCAATCCGATACCGGTATAAACATCTGATATATGCTAGTCGATCTGTTTAAACATATATCATATAGTCTTTTCTAGTCGTGCTCTTACTTTCAGTATTATGACCAATAAATTACTATATGATATGTTAAAACATACCCTAAATCAATACGTAGTACCTTTCTTCGCGGTCGGAGAATAGCGCCCAGGCACTCGATTAAGTACGATACGGGTTCGTTTCACTTTTTGCCGCCGCATTTGTGATCTCGCGACGCGGAGGCAAAAGGCAACGAACGAACTCTTACGCACTATGGCGCAGTACGGCAAGGCCAACTACTGGGACGAGCGCTACACCAAGTGCGTCCTCTTGCTCTTGGTCTCCTGCACCCCGCCACGCGTCTCCCGTGGCGACCCGCGGCTAGAGCGGAAGATACGGCCGTGTGCGCATTTCTGACGCTGTTTTCGACACGTATTATCTTTGACAGGGACTCGGAGCAGTTCGACTGGTACCAGCGCTACGGCGGGCTCAAGGAGCTGCTGAACCAGTACGTGAAGAAGACGGACAGCATCCTCATGGCCGGCGCCGGCAACTCGCGGCTGTCGGAGGAGATGGTGAACGACGGCTACCAGAAGCTCATGAACGTGGACGTATCGGAAATCGTGGTGAAGCAAATGGCGGCCAAGTACGAGGACCGCGTGGAGCAGCTGCAGTGGCAGAAGATGAACATGTGCTCGCTGGACTTCGCGGACGAGACGTACGACGCCGTGGTGGACAAGGGCACGATGGACTCGATCCTGTGCGGCGAAGGGTCCACCGCCAACGTGGCCAAGATGTGCCAGGAGATCCACCGGGTGCTCAAGCCCAACGGCGTCTACTTCATCGTGTCGTACGGCGTGCCCGACAACCGCCTGAGCTACCTCGAGAACAAGGAGCTGCAGTGGAAGGTGACGGTGCACACGGTGCCCAAGCCCACGGTCAGCGCCGTGCAGGTCTCGGAGGCCGACGCCAACGCCGTGCACTACCTCTATGTGTGCCAGAAGGGCGTCAAGTCCGAGTAGAGGAGAGAGACACCCCCACAAGCCCTCGGATACATAATATATCGGAGACTCTCGACGAGAGAGCACTTTTTCTTTTTTTTCTTTTTTGACAGCGTGTTTGGGTCCGCGATGAGAGCAGTGCCTCGAATGTTTTGGGTAACGCAAGGCGAACGTTCTCAGAAGACCGGCGATCGATAGTTTCTGACCAAATACGTGCTTGGTCTCACCAACCGGGCCGCAACGTTGGCTAAGCTGGGATTTCGAGGGCTATGATGGGAGTGACTGAATCCGACTAGGACGGATTATTCTACTGGATCTGTGCCCTCAAATCTCGTACCACCGAGGAGCGGATCATGGTTCGACATAGTCTTGGTCGTGATGGTTCGGCGCAAAATCCACCCAAACGTGAAAAGCAGAGCGTTCAGCGATGTCTTCGAACCTACCAGTGGATTTATTACTGCGTTGTCGGATCGATTGGTAGTCCATACGAATGCTTAACGCGGAAAATGATCAACGTGAATGTGCAGCTTCGGCGTCTGCGGCTCCCCGATCGATGCCCAAGGCGAGGGGGTCGCCTCGTTCGAGTAGAATTTGGCAGAGCTGCAATGACCAATTTCGCGATTTCCGCGTGCTAGACGAAACTTTTTTACGAGGTCTCTAGTACGTGAAGGGGAGGAGGTCGTTACCGAAGAGGACATGGACCTCAGCACGTATTTCCTCGCGCTAGGGTCGGAGAGCGACACAGCCAAGCGAGAGAGAAACTTGAAAATAGTTTACCACCACTACAGTATACTAGGCATCCATTTTTAGGGAACCGAGAGAGCGAACGATAACGGACATTCTGACGCACTCCGTCAAGCTGGCAAACGCCCTCCAGCTTACGCTTGGCACAGCTCTGAGTATGGTGAACAAAGTCTTCCCCAGCAAGGATAAGCGAGGTCCGCAGGGCATCTTGGTGGCTGGCGAACCTTCCGTCTCTCGTGATCGTAGTCGCGGACCGTCGTTGGAGACACTTCCGGCGTACGCCTCGTGGCGAATTTGTTTTTCTCGGCTTCGGATCGTGCAGCCGCTGGTGGAAATCTACCGTCGAGTGCCTTGGACGACGCGACAAACGGTCACCGTGGCTTTCAATCTGTACGTATTACTCTATCTCTTCGTCTCAGTCCCCTTCCGCATCGCCTTCTACTACAGCCCCCGGTCGACGACAAATGTCGACGAGTGGACTCAAGCGCTCAGCGTCTTCTCAGTGGCGGACGGCGTGGCGGACATGATTGGGTTCGTCCAGTTCCTGGACCTCCGCCGTTCGTGGAGGCGGGTTCAAGCCCGAAACCAGCAGAGACCCGAGAAAGCGTCGATGCCAGACGTACCCGCCACGTTGCTTCGTACACCTTCCGGTCTCGATCGGCGGCGTGGGAAGGCAAGGTGGACAATCGCTACAATCGCTACAATCGCGGCCTCGTCGTCCGCGAACGGCATTGCAGACGCAGCTCTGGCGCAACAGGAACAAAATCTGTTGGTGCGCAATGTGGAATTTGCTCTGGAACTCGTCGCTCTGGTGCCAATCGAGGCCGTCCTCGTGTCTCGCGGGGATTTCAATGTGTTGCACCTGGTGCGAGCTACCAAGTTGTGCCGGCTCTACAAAGTGCGACGCTGCCTCGTGCGTATTACCGAGCTCTACGCGGGGCGGGCTTGGGTGCAGCACATTTCTTCCATCGGAGTCGACAGCCTCGTGCGCACCATCGGAGTTTGTGTGGGTTTGTGTCATTGGGTAGCGTGCGGATACATGCTCCTGGGCCACTTGGAGTGCGGCATCGACCTGGAGGCTTGCGAAGAGCACGTGGAGACGAGCTGGGTCGTCCGTGACCGACTTTTTGGAGCCACGGTAGCGCGGAAGTACAGCCGCACCCTGTATTGGGCGACCCGGACACTGGTGCTGCTCGGATACGACGATGTGACCCCAGTTTCGAACGCAGAGACGCTCTACGTGGTGATAGTCACGCTTCTGGGCGCCTTGGTCGGGTCGTCGCTGCTTGCCAACTTCCTCTTCCTCTTTCGGTCTCGGAACGCTCGGTACGCAGCTTTCGCAGCGCACGTGGACAACGCCAGAGAGTATATGCGCTCTCGGAACATCCCGCGAGCAGTGAGACACCAAGTGACAGCGTACTTCAGCTACACGTGGAACACGCATGGCAGCCTCGACAGCGAAGAGGCCCTGCGCCTTATGCCCAAGCATCTCCAATGGAAAGTGGTGTCCACGCTCAAGGCCAGTCGCATCAAGCAGGTCTGCTTTCTCGCGAAAGAGAGTGTCGAGTTTACTAATATGCTCGCGCTTGCTCTCGTGCGACGCGTATATTCGCCCGGAGACCAGATCATAGAGCCAAAGATCAACGCGGAAACGTTCTTCGTGATACGGGGCAAAGTAGTGCTGTCCGCCTTCAACGGCTCCAATGCGAAGGAATGTCTAGCGGGAGATTTCTTCGGGGATATCTGTCTGCTGTACCCAGAACGCTACGAGCAGAAGGCGATGGCCAAGACATTCTGCGAGCTCTACGTGCTCGCGAAGAGCAAATTTGACGGAGCCCTTACCGAATTTTATCGAGGAAGCGAAGCCGACGTGCGATCTCGAATGGCCGAGACGCTAGATAAATTCGACCAGCAGCTTTCCAAAATGAAGAAGCTGCTGGGCGTTCGTGAAGCGCACGAGAGCGGTGGCAGGAAAAGCTCGATTACTGGGAGCTCGCACAGGCTCAAGCTTGACGAAATGAACTCTCTTCAGGCCCGGCGAGGGGTGAGCTGGCGATTCCCCGGTTCGTATTTCACTGTTTTCTGGGACACCGCGCGCCTTGTTGCGATCATTTACGTTGCGTTTGAAGTCCCGTACTTCGCGGTCTTCATCTCCATCACGGAGAAGAAAGATGTTTTCAACGTGCAGGCCGAAGTGAGTCTTCGCTACGTTCTGACACTGCTGGTGGAAGTCTTTTTCGGGGTCGACCTCCTTCTTCGCTCGCGGTATTTCACCTATTTGGACCCAAACGTGATGCTGAACGTCGTGCAGCCGCACCTGATCTTTGAAGCCTACAAAGCAAAAGGATTCTACGTCGACTTGCTGGCTTGGCTGCCTGTTGGCGTCGTTCTTGATGCGCTGCCAGCCAGCGAAATTCAGCGATATTCTGCGTGCGTCCGCTTACTACGTTTGTTTCGCGTGCGTTTGGTCCCGGAGCTGCTGCGAGATCTCACTGATTATTACGGCACGAGTTCCAAACTCCTTCTGGTTGTTTCGTTGATACTAGGGGTCACGCTAATGCTGCATATCGTGGGTTGTATCTGGTTTCAAATGACTCTACTGGGCCAGGACAGTGCTTCGGTTCTTGGGAACAGCGCCGCGATGTCCGAGTTGACTCGCTCCGAGTGTCTCCGACAAGCCACACTGTTTCAAAACTGTTCGTGGGTGAAATTCGACTGCTATTCACATATTGGAGAGGTGTTCCCAGCCGAGAACCCAGCGTCCATGTACCAATCCTCGTTTGCGTACATGCGATCAGTGTATTGGGCAATTGTGACGTTAACCGCTGTGGGTTACGGCGATATCGTGGCGTACTCGACGGCTGAAAGCTTTTTTGCAGCCCTATGGGTTTTCGTTGGAGGAATCATTAACTTTGGCGTTGTAGGGGCGATGTCCAGTACCATTTCAAACGCCTTGGCACCGCACCACCACCACATGGAGAAACTTAACACCGTCAATACGGTTCTAGAGCGCATGGAGATTTCCGAGAAGTTAAGCGCGGACATTCGCCACTTCTACCACCATCAGTTTGTCGGTCGAAAGCGGGCGTATGAGTCGCAACTGCTGTCCCACTTGCCCGACCAACTGTGCTACGAGATCTCGTCGCTGCTGCACTCGGATGCTGTCAAAAGTGTGCCACTTTTCGACTCGGCCAGTCTCGAATTTCTCAAAGACGTGACGGGTAAGTTTCGCCACCGGAGCTACCAGAACGGCGAGACTATTTGTTTAGAAGGGGACGTGTGCCGCGAGTTCTTTGTACTTTTGGATGGGAGCAGGGTGAACGTGTTTTTCCGGCTGCGCAAGGTGCCGATCCGTGCGCTTCGTCGTGGAGATTGCTACGGAGTGAACGAGTTTCTGCTGAGACGACCGCATCATGCGACTCTGACTGCGGCTTCGCTTGTCCACGCGTCAGTGATGACTCGTGAGCAGTTCGATGTGATCCAGCGCAAGTTCTCAGAAGACGTAAACGATATGAAATCAGAGGCTGAAGTGCAGTGGACGGAAGAGCACAAACGGCTTGGGCGCATTGTTGCGAATCTCGAAAAACTCAAACTGCAGACGCACTTGATGCACACACCGACGCTTTTCTATCAACGTGAGAGCGCCATCATTCCTAAAGGGAGTCGTCGCACTAGCTGCGCGGTGTACTCCATGCGAAGCGCGTTCACCAGTTTATGGTACTCGATCATCACCTGCTGGAACGTGTACAACGCCATCTTCATCATCTTCCACGTCTGCTTCCACTCGTTCCTCCATTGTACCAGCGCCACCAATGCGATCATTTCGATCGTAGACTTCGCCTGCGATGCGTGTTTCGCTGTTGACATCTACCTGCGGCTCTACTACTTCGGCTGCTCCGAAGTCGTCGGCGTGGGCAACCTGATCACCAGAAAGGTGAAAAACAAAAGATATTTCCGAAGTTCGACGTTGAAATGGGATGTACTGGCCTCCTTGCCAATTTACGCGTCATCCGGATCGTATGCCGCTTGTCTGTGCCGCCTGCCGCGCCTGATTCGCTGCGTGGATCTCTGGAAGTACCTGGACGAGGTGGTCGTGAAAATCCAGCAGCAATTTGCTTCTCACAACGTGTCAGCCTACCTGAGTCCTGCCAAGCTCATGCTCATCTTAGTGCTCGTAGCGCACTACGTGGGCTGCATTTTCTTTTTGATTTCGGAGCATGAGTGTGAGCACGTGGCGCGGTGCTGGATCGCGCACGACCACATGCTGCATGAATATCACCATTCGGTCCCGATCCTCTACGCGAAATCCTTCTACTGGGCCATCACGACGCTGCTCCTCGTGGGCTCGCGTGAAAGCGTTCCGCGGGACATGGCTGGGACGCTTTGGACAGGTTTTACGTGCCTCTGCTGTACGTTTATCATCGGCCACATCGTGGGAGAAATCTCGGAACTGATCCTCGAACTCGGCAAAGAGACCAAGCAGTACAAGAGCCACATTGCGAGTTTCGAGGGCTTTGCCAAGGATCAGAACCTGCCAGTCTCGTTGCGAGAGCGGGTGACGTATTTTTTTCGCGTGCAGTTCGAACACACCAAGGGGAGCGATTTGTTCCGTACGGTTCACGACCTATCGGCGAACCTGCGGCTCCAGCTCATGCTCGAAATCTATGGCCGCTCCATTGCCAATTTGCCCATTTGCCGATTCCTTACCGCCTCGCAGGTAAATAACCTCGCGTTACGTTTGAAACCAGAGCTGTTTATCCCAGGAGACAACATCCTAGTAGAAGGAACCTATGGCAGCCGTCTGTGCACACTACGCAAAGGGTTAGCAGCAGCTTTCTGGACGAAAGCCGTCGCTGCCGTGGCCATACTCATGGAGGGGGCATTGTTCGGGGAGATTGCCTTTTTTCTCCCAAACCAGCCAAGACTGGCAACGGTGCGTGCCACGACGTTTTGCGAAGTGCTGTCCGTATCCAAACACGACTGGCAAGAGCTCTGGAGCACAAGTGGAAATGCGTCGGACAACCAAATGCAGAAGCATGCTCTCCATGCCATTCTGGGGTGGGTCCGTAGCCGCCTACAACGATACCAGCGTGCCAGTCTACGCACCGCCGGGCGAGCCAAGCGCTTGCTTTCTGACGAAGCTACTGACAAAGTTTCAACAAGAAAAGGTTTGAGAACGAAGACTCGCGGGTCTTCGCATGACGCCACGAACGGCAAAAGCACAACTGGCTTGACACCACGATCTGGGAAACTCTCGGTGGCCGAGGTTTGTCGATTGTTTGTGCCCCCGGAAACGCAGCTCCTCGAGAAAAAAGCCGAGTATCTCCTGGCGAAAAGCGACGCCTGCGTGAGCAGGTTTAGCCCTTCCCTTCAAGCGCGGAGCTCGTCCTTGGTAGCTGCTGTCCGAAGCTCGATATTAAATTCGCTGAGTACGTCGACGGTGAGTCGCAATCGTGCTACTTCCCATGGCGCTGCATGGAACAGTGCGAATATTGACGCATCGCCGTTGAGTAGCAAAGCGAACAACGGCAAGGTGGAAGATATTCGCTTACGCCAGTTCATCGTGGACCTGAGCCCCGTCAACAAGTACGTTGGCAACAGCTTGGGTAAATCCGGGTTACAAGCCATGGAGGAAGAGTGCTGGGTGCGCTACAGGCTTCTGGCAGAGGCACAACATGTAGTAAGCAACCTGCTTGTCCTGTTGTTCCCTCCAGCGACTGGCACGCGTATTGGACGCTCGTGCATCAAGACCCCGTCGGGAAAGATGGGAATTCGACGGCATCGGACGTGGTTGGACACCAGTACTCGTCGTAAGTCTTTTGATGAAGCTTCTCCTACTTCTGTGAAAGCACTTTCAATCCCTGACCGGGCGGGTTTGACGAAAGTCAGCCAGCTTTTAGTGGGTTTTGGTGGTAAACCTACTGTGCGACGGTTTTCAGGCGAGCCATCTACTGAGCAAGGCAAAGCAATCCCATCCTCAGAGACGGAACTAGCAGCTACTCTGATACGAATGACACGGTGCCGTTCCTTGCCAGCAGTAGAAGTCGATTTCTTCCGAGGTTCGGGTCGCAGCAAGACGATGAAGAGCTCGAGAAGGGGAAATTCCGGTATTGATTTTGAAATTCTCCAGCGTTGCCAGCGCCCCCAGTACGCTACTCAACTGCAATGGTACCATCAGTACCGACAGTGGAGAGACCGTTCCAAGGTCGCTGTTGTGCCTCAAGGCATCATGGTGCCGTTGGCTGCTCGTGCTGGTATTGTCATTGCCCCTAAGAGAAACAAGAGTCTGGTTTTGGCCATGGGTGGGCCTCGTGTTGCTGCAATGGGCTCGAGATTGCACCTCCCAAGCCAACGCGCGCTCTTATCTGCTTCCACGGATCTCCAGTTGCAGCAGTTCATCCGGCGCGTCAAGGACGTGGGCAAAGCTTGGGACCTAGCCATGCTCATTGTGGCAGTGTACCACGTGATTGTCACCCCGTTCAAAGTGAGTTTCGCCCCCGCCATCCTTGAATTACCAGCGCGATATCTGTGGAAGTGGTCGGCTCTGGAAATGTGTTTCGACCTGTTCAGCTTGCTGGATGTGGCCTACAGGGTGCATCACGCTGCGATAGCGCACCAAGGCTCGCGTTCCGATGCTGCAAGCTCGTTCAGTGTGGGGTTTCATCATGCGCTCGAGTCCAGCTCGGAACTTGGCGTTGATCTCTTCGCGATGCTCCCCCTGGAGCTCCTTTTGCTTGCAAGTGGCGTCCGCGTGCCGGTTTCCCAGTCCGCGGTGTCGTCCGTTGATGCTTCGTGGTGGTCGACGCGCTGGCTGCTGCGTTTGAACCGAATGCTGCTCATTCGTCGCGTCGAGCCCCTTTCCGAGCAGCTTTTCCAGTACGTGATTCATGACCTCAAGCTCCCCGTGAGCGAGGCCGTTCTGTACTTCATGAGGGGCTTGTCGTCGTACCTTGCCACGGGCCACATACTGGCTTGCATTTGGTTTGGTACGAGCGAGATCGGATTCCACCACTACGGCGCGTCGTGGCTCGCGACTTCCGGCATGTTGACGTACATACCGGACGGAGCGGACGTTGTCGAGCATACCGCGCGGGCGTTAGCTGAGGCGGCCACCACTTTCTCGCTGGAAAGTGTGTCGCTTGCCCGTAAGTATCTGCGCTCGCTGCTCTTCTCGATGGAGTGCATCTCGACGCTTTTCTACGGAGACATCCTCTCCATGAATCCGTTGGAGCTCATTGCGGAGATTGCCATCACGCTGTGGAGTATCTACATCTACGGCGCACTGGTTGGAGCGCAGGCCGAGCTGCTGAACGCACGGGCGAAGCGCGAGGCCATGTTCGAGCAGAGGTTGGGTGAGCTGCAGCACTACGTGGTGCAGAATGGCGTGCCCAAGTCGCTCAAACGCCACATTAAAGCTTACTACGCACGGTTGTGGCGTAGATGTCGCGGTGAAAGCGACTTTGCGGCGGTGGCGTGCGTCTCTCGAGTGCTGTACGAGGATGTGGTCATGCTCACGCTGCGTCGCTTTGCCGCACAGGTGAAGGCGTTTCGAGGGTTGGATGAGCATTTCCTGCGTTCCCTGCTCGTGTGCTTGCAGTACGTCGTGTGCGACGTGGGGGAAGAAGTCGTGATGAAAGGAGACGTGGACCGCAGCATGTACTTCATCGCCCAGGGCCGCATCCTGGTCAGTTTGGATTCGGCCGAGATGACGCGCGAGCGAGGCGAATTCTTCGGGGAACTCACACTGCTTTACGGTATTTCGCGCCTCGAGTCGTGTGTTGCTGTCACTGTGGCCGAGTTGTATCGGTTGGATGACGAGCCGTACGAACGTCTGCTGCTCGAGTATCCGGAGTATCGAGCACGCAACAAGTTGGCATGGACGACGTCCCCCGAGACGGATGGCCTGGGGTCTCCTCCGCATCAGACCCCCACGCACACCACACTTGCATTGAGACCAAGCATCGCAAAGGTGAATGTTACCACTAGGGAAAACGTAGATGCACGATTGCCATTCTCATTCGTATACACGGCAGCGATGACGATGCTGGCGAAAGTGCAAACGCTTCACCCTTTGGAAGCCAAGGACCTGATTCTCAAATGCCGGGAAGGAGCTCGAAAACAATTGATGCGAGGTGCGACGCCCGAAAGCGACGAGAACGGAACCAGCTTAGCTCAAGTGAACAACAGCGAGGGCGGGCAGGATACGAAGCCTTCGGCTCGACTCGCGACAGTGATGCGATTGTTCGGTAAGACTCGGGCTTTTCCCGCCCAAGCAAAGGTCGTGTGAGTTGGCCGGAGAAACGGCAGCGACTCTCTTTTATGGCGGCATCCTTTTGATGAATGCAGTGGGAGTGGTGACCGAAACTGGTGTCAAAGCGGTGGAATGTCTACATTTACACGCACGGCGCCCTGTTTAGTGCACAAGGATAACTGTTTGCTACCCGTTCGCGACGTGAGGCTCCATTTGAGGAGATTTTACAGCAGCTTCAACGCTATTTGGTGCAAAATGAAGCGCCTCAGGAAGGTATACACACGGTGAAAGTATTACTACCAAATTGTGGCGACGTTGCAAGTGTGGAGTCGATTTTGCTGCTGTAGAAACTGTTCCTCCATCTACGAGGATGGTGTACTTACTACGATTCCAGTCTTTCCAATCGCTAGATGAGCTTTCAACAGATTGGGTCAGCAAGACCTAGTGGCCCTACAACGAAGTGTCCAAGCAGGGAAATATCTACATTGTGGAACTCACGAACCAAGAAGAGCGTAAGCGTTTTCATTCAAATTGATACTAACCCTCAGGTAATTGCCCCCCCCCCCATAATAAAACGTACATGTAGAACGCGCAGATTTACCCTTTTTTTCTTAGGCTGCCTAAAAGGCTTCTATAAAAACTCAAATAGAAGGCCGCTTATCATTTCGTATAGCAACAGTAAATGATAAAGTTTTGATCGCAATTTATCTCTTTTTTTTCCAAAAAGAGGTTAAAAAAACTATAAGTACACGACTCGTCTGTCATTCATTATTTCCTGCGTTCACGGATACTGCGTTCAAGAACGGCGTTATCTTGCTCCCATGCTGTAAAACTGCTTTAAGCTGCCGACGAGCACCTTCCCGGCTTTTGAGAAATAATTCCTTGGCTTCCAGCGGGTCAACTTTGCTTAGCCTGGACAAGAGCTCCATCGCGGACCGATAGACGTACGAGTGCGGTAACTGAGCATCGATCCGCTCGGCGATGCCTTGCAGTTTCACCATCATCTACTCCGAGTTTGTCTCCAGCGTTGGGCTATTGGGGCACGAAGTGGCATGAACTGCAGAAACGCCGAACTGACGGAAGCAACGCAAAGCTTCTTCCATGACGGAGCGATCTCGAGCTGAACTGGTGCAGTACGTCGTCCACGCCAGCTTGTTGCGTGCTCGATACTCCGGATATTCCAGCAGTAAACGCTCGTACGGTTCATGGTCCAAGCGGTACAACTCCGTCGCCGTCAGGGCCACACACGTCTCCAATCGAGAAATCCCGTAGAGCAGAGCCAGCTCGCCGAAAAACTCGCCACGCTCTCGTGTCGACTCGCTCGAGCCCATCTTCACTGCCACACGGCCCTGCGCGATGAAGTACATGCTGCGGTCCATGTCGCCGATCACGAAAACCTCTTCATTAGCAGAGCACACGACATACTGCAAGCAAGTCAGCAAGGCACGCAGGAACCGGTCGTCCAGCGCTCGAAACACAGTGACCTGCGCTGCGAACGTTTGGGTGGCAGCTAGCACAATTTCTTCGTACAGAGCTCTGGACACGTTTCCGACAGGCGCGAACTCGGCCTCTCCCTTCCGCCGGTGCCAAAGCTGTGCGTAGTATGCTTTGACCTGGCGCTTGATTTCTTTCGGCACCTCATTCTGCACCAAGTAGTGCTGCAATTGCAATAACGTTTGTTCGAACGCAGCCTGACGCCGAGCGCGAGCTGCGAACAAGTCGCTCTGCGCACCAACTAGCGCACCGTAAATGTAGATACTCCAAAGTGTGATGCCGAGGTCCACCACGACATCTGCCGGGTTCATGGCGAGAATGTCGCCGTAAAACAGCGTGGAGATGCTGTCCATCGCGAAGAGCAGCGCTCCGAGATACTTTTGCAGGAGGGAAGTACCAGATCCATTGACATGCACTTCAACTTGACTGATGTCGCTCGTGATGATGTTGGAAAGTTTGTCAGAGAGGAACCAAGTGCACGCCAGTAGGTGGCCCATGGTGAGATACATGGCCAACCCGCGTACGAAGTCGAGAACTGCCTCGTTCACGTGCACTTTTCGATCGTGAATGAGGAATTGCAGCAGCTTTTCCGATAGGGGGCCAATGTGTCGCACAAGCAGCAGCCGATTCATGCGCAAGAGCCAGCGGGTTGTCCACCACGAAGCCGTAGCTGGGTCCAGGAAGTGGGGCATATGCGTTTCTGGCACGCGTACGTCCCCAGCGCCGAGCAGAAGTTCCAGCGGGAGCATTGCAAGGATATCTACGCGTAATGCCAAACTGTGGGTTTGAAGGTGGCGAGACTCCTGTGGGGTGATCCCATCCCGCGGCGGTGTAGATCCGTACCGAAGTTGGTAGCTTAAGTCGAGAACACACAAGACGTCCAGGAAGACTTCGAATTCGGACCATCTGCGCAGCAACGGCTCGGACACCTCGGTGAGATCCACAGAGAAACAAACCTTGAAAGTGGTGACCTCTAAATGGTAGAAAGCGATCAAGAGCATGATCAAGTCCCACGCCTTCTCCATGCGCTTGGCCGTTTTGATGATTGCCATCGAACCTCTTGTATACGCCGCAATGAGTTGTTGACTTAATTTACTCCGGATGCTCTTCGCGTTGACCATTGCATCGCTTGTTGAAGGCTTGCGAGGCGTAGTGGCAAGTATATTTTGACTGGTCATTTGCGAAAAGAGCGAAGTGTCAAGCGTCGGGATGATAGACGCCCGAGTCTGCGTGCGATTCTTCGTCAGAGATCGATGAAACAAACGCAGTTTGACTGAATTCTGCACTTGTTGGTAGTGCTGCAACAGTTCAAAGTCGATACCGGGCGGAGTGGTGTCCATCGCGTTCTCCTTCAGTTCCAGCTTCTCAAAAAACCCTCGTCCAAAGTGCGGCAATGATTGGGACCGTCCGAGTCTCGCTATACGTTCGAACTTCGACGTCCGACCTCGAGTCTGTTCGTGTGGCTGTGGGCTCAACGCTCGGGCTGTAAAACTTGAAGACTGCTCCTCGTGGTTCGCATCCATGGCAAGGAAGTGGCGTAGCGTAGGCTCGGTAGCTGCAGCCATTGTTTTCCACTTGTTTGCCGCGTCCGGTTTGGCAGGAATGCACACGCTTAATTTTGACGTGACCGTCACTAGACGGTTGATTTCTAGCTTGCGGCTTGCGTGTTCGTCGTAGAGTAGCGATCGCACTCGTGTACCTCGGGTTTGAGATAGTGTGGCATTCGTTTGGAAGCGTTGGTGGTTACTGGGACCCGCGGATGCTGCAGGTGTTTGAAGGAAGCCCAAGTTTTCCAGTAAGTTGACAACTCGGTGTTGGGCAGTCACGAGAAATTTGAAGCGTGCCCAGGACTCGGTCTCAATCTGGCGAAAGTGATCGCCGGTCAAGATCGCGCGCACCAACCTGTTGAAGGGGTTGGTGTCCACCATGAACTGGAGCGTGCGAATATCCGCTTTGCTGCTGTTCCTGGGTGTGACGGCATCGCCGCGAGCGATGTCATAGAGTCTACTGGAATCGCCACCCGCTGTGCCAACAGACAAGTCGCTAAATTCTCGGCTTGATCCCCCCGGCGGTGATCGGTGAAGTGCTCGTGTGGCTGCAATCGAGCGATGGAACATTTTGATGCATTCCAGGGTTTTCGCGTGGAGATACTCCGCTTTCCTGTCCAGAAGTAGCTTATCCGTCACTGCAGAAGACGGTTGTTTCGCTTCTGCTGTCGGTGCCTTCGTTGATGGTGGTGGCACTGGAACAGTCAACTC
>JAGDFM010000086.1:71638-116071 GCA_019155715.1 Phytophthora pseudosyringae | reverse complement strand
GGTTGACCGAAGACAACCTCGGTATACAGAGGCGCTTGCAACCGACCCGGTGTAAGGGATCGTTCCTGGTCTTCAGGTTTTGATCCAACATTCGTTGACCTTAACGGGGAGACGTGTGTTGTTGGTGAGACCATACCGACTGGTAGCGAGAATTTTAGCGTGTTCCTACACGACATTCACGTTCGACTGGCTCGCCAAGAAGCTGACCCGTGCCGCGCTACGGGTGGACTTGCTGACCGCTCTTGAAACTGCTCTCGGCTGTGGGGGGGGGGGTCAGCTCCCTGATGGAGGCAGCTCGCCAGGGGTGATTCGTCTTTGGACTAACGGATGCGTGTGCGAGTGTTAGGGAGCGTTGAATGCCGGCATGCATTTGCTCCGCTGCGAGCTGAGGCGGTAAAACCGCCTCCCTCGTACATGCCGCGCGAGTTGACGCCACGACGGGCGCGCTTTGTCGAAGCTCCGCCACCGAATTCGGACGAGTTACAAGTTGTCGCTGGCTACACTTGCCGCATGGCGGTGATACATCAGAGGGCGAGTGGAGAGGAGCGCAGTTGTCCATCCAGTGCCTGGAGGACGGCCGACGCAAGGTGGACACAAGGTGAAGTGCTTCTCGCTGACACATAATCCTGAGCGCGAACACATCGCGACCAGCTTCTTCGCTATCATGCGTAAAGTTTCTGCTTTTCCGACGCGCCAGCAGTGATCGCAGTGCGATCACCACGGTCCTATTAACCCCCGCCGCCTTCCTCCTGCCTCGTCGGTGCTGGGTCCTGGCTTTCGCGAAGATGATTCCCACACAGTCCTTGCAGGTACGCAGTCTTACCGCAGCCTTCTTCGCGGCAGAAATACTTCCCGCCATGCTCCGAGCGACGCCCTCGCAGGCGAGCTTTCTTCGTGCACCTGTCCTCTGCGCACGCCTTGCCGCCGTTGCTGAGCGCGGAATTCTGCGAAGGTGCTCGAAACTAACTATCTAAGAATACTGCTAACTATCTAAAGGATACTGCTAAAATGCTACCCTACTTGCTGCTAAAACACTATTTGCCGTTCTCGTGGTGGGCAACAATGGCGGATGTGTCAACGTACTTGCTGCTCGTGCTGCGCGGGCTGGAGTTCCTAGTGGAGGAGGAGATCCGAGCCAAGCTGCAGGTGGAGAGCCTGGAGATATGCAGCGTGCAGGAGAACCCGCGACCGCCCTACATGCAGGTGCTGCAGGGCCAGGCGGCAGTGGGCAAGATCATCCTGCGCACCAGGTCGGCGGCTGCGGAAGTGCAGGAGCTGCGGTCGGTGCAAGCGACGCTGGCGCTGCTGGCTAAAAGTGACGAGATCGACACGGAGAGCGACGCTGGCTTGAAGCAGATCGGGGTGAGTGCGTGGTGGTGCGGGATGGCAGAGGTGGTGTGGGCGTTTCAACTGACGGTTGGTGGGTTGATTCCGGAGTAGCAATTGGTGGTGAACGCTGACTGGGACTCGGCCGTGAAGCTGTGGAAGGAGCACGCGGTACGACCGGTGGCGGACAGCGAGATCAAGTTCCGAGGCTCTTGTGTGCGTGATGGCAAGCACAAGTACAACTCGCAAGTTGTGGCGGGGGAAGTTGGTGCGCGTGTGGTCGAGAAGTTGGGCTGGGGTGTGAACCTGACGGAGTTCGACCTGGAGGTGGTTGTCGTGATCTTCTACAAGTTCATGGTGGCTGGCATCACACTGGCGGACCCGCGCAAAATCCAGTTCCGCAACCGACTGGCGAATGAAAGTCGCAGCGCGTTGGCGGATTCGCAGTACATCTCGACGCTGCGCCCAAGCACGGCGTACCTCATGCTGCAGCTGGCGCAGCACAAGTATGGCCATGTTGTGCTGGATTCCATGTGCGGAATCGGCACTCTCCCGATCTGTGCGGCCGACTTCACCAACGACGGCGTCTACGCGCTAGGCGGTGAGCTGGACGCGTTGCCGTCCGGCAAGGCTGGCCAGAACGCGCTTACTCGACCACGGTCTGCGGACATTGCGCGCTGGGACAGCACGCGGCTGCCTCTGCGTGACCACAGCGTCGACCGAGTCATGATCGATATGCCGTTCGGCGTCCGCTGCGGCAACCACCGCCAGAACAACAAGGTACACGTCGAGCTTCCTGTTGACGCTGTGCTACCCCTTAAATGCTAATTTCTATTGCTCAGATGTACCCGAAGATCTTCAAGGAGCTGCTCCGTGTCCTGCGTCCCGACGGCCGCGCAGTGCTGCTGGTCATGTCCAAGAAGCTGTTCAAGGGCGCCATCCAGGACCTGCCATTCCGCGTCGTGGCCGAGCACATGGTGAGCATCGGCGGTCTGGGCGGAGGCATCTACGTCATCGAGCCCGCCCCCTCCATCCGCCCAGCGGGAGCTGAAACCAGCTCCACGATCGGTCAGAAGCGCAGTGCCAGCAGCGTGTCCAGCTTAAGCTAGAAACTAACCCCTGCTTTAAAAAAAACTGCAACTTGACCTTGACCTCTTTTTTGGTACTAATACCGGTATTAATATATGGCTACATTAATTAAGCCGTGCTAAATGCGAGTACAGGGACCCATACACTTGGTGTTGAGCCTCGCTAACATGTCGTCGAGCTTGGTGGGCAAAGGCCGCGGCCGGCGGCTGACGGACAGCGAGCGCATGGCGATCATCGCGCGCCTCGAGGACCCTTCGAGCCAAGTGTCCAAGGCGGAGTGCGCGCGCCAGCACGGCGTGACCCCCGCGGCCATCAGCAAGCTCATGAAGGTGAGCCAGTCGGTCAAGAAGCGCTACTCGGACGCGGGCGCGGGCTCGGGCGGCTCGCGCGACAAGCGCCAGCGCGGCGGCTTCTCCAAGAACGTCCCGTTCGAGGACGAGCTGTTCCGCTGGATCTGCAGCGTGCGCGCGCGCAAAGTGCCGCTGCTGGTGGCGCACGTGCAGGCGAAGGCCAAGCTACTGGCCACGCGGCACAAGATGAAGGAGCACTTCAAGGCGTCCAACGGGTGGTACTACCGCTTCTGCAACCGGTACGGCCTCGCGCCGGCCTCGCTCCACGCGGGGGCGTCCACGACGCCGTCTCTTGGCGTCGCTGGAGGGGGCGAGGCACCGCAGAGTTCGACCGGGGAGAGGAGCAAGGACGTGTCCGAGACGCCGCAGGACTGGGCCAGGCTCAGCGACAAGGTGAAGCAGTTTGCACCCGAATTCGTCTACACCATGAGCGAGGCGAGGCTGTTCTACCAGGTGCTGCCCAGAGCTCTGGAGCTGGTGCCGGAGCACTCGGGCGAGACCACGGAGGCTCCAGGCCACGAGGCGACAGGGATGATCGCAGAGGCGGGGGTGATGGAGAAAAATGGGGCGATGACGACGCCCGGGAAGCTGGCGCGGGTGTTGGTTCTGGTGTGCGTGAATGCGACGGGCACGCACAAGATCCCGCTGCTGCTTATAGGGAAGGAGAAGGTGCCTGCCGGTTTAGCTGCGTTGCATCCGCAGCTTCTTCGAGGCGGCATCGATGACGGCGCGGCTAGTTCTGCAGCCATCTACAGTGGAGTCGGAAGGGGGGCATGTTACCACAGCCAGCGCGAGATTTGGTGCAGTGATCGCACGTTCAAGCATTGGGGCGAACGCGTCTTTCTCCCGGCTGTCCGTCAACGCACTACGCAACCTGTCCTGCTCGTGGCAGAAAACCCTGGAGGCCGTCTTGTTGCGTTGCAGCAAGAGAATGTGTCGACCGTGTTTCTGCCGGTGCGCACTAACAGTGGGGGCAGTGACGTGGGTCTTCCCAACCAGCAGCTTTCCCACCCCAACTCATTCCAGTCCCCCCATGGTGCTGTGGTCCGTGACCTTAAGCGACGCTACAAGATCGGTCTCTTTCAGGAGCGAGTGGGCTTCATCGAGATGTCAGACGAAGAGAAATACCGACAAATCCAGCGCGCAGCGAAGAAGCCGATGGGCAATGCAGGAGTGGCTTTTGGACGCCTACCGCACTTGATTGACTCCATGAGCTTACTGGAGGAAGCATGGGCGGCGATTTCACCATCAGTTGTGCGAAATGCCTGGGTCAAATCCAACTTAGGGAGCAATTCTGTTCTTTCATCGCCAGTGTCGATGGTAACCCGGGAGCAAAGCGATGACGCGGTGGTGATGGAGCTTTGCTCCATGTTGCGCAGCATGAACCTTGTCAATGATATGAACAAGCTGGCGAAGGATGTTCGTCATTGGCTTTACGTCGATGATGATTCCAGTGAACAAATGCAACAGGAGCTGCTGTACGATATTCAGCAACTGCTGCAAGAAGAGGAACAGGAGCAGCAGCAACAGCAACAGCAACAGCAACAGCAACAGCAACAGCAACAGCAACAGCAACAGCAACAGGGACGTGACCAGAATCTCTCGATACAGCAGCAAGTTCAGCACGAGCAGCAGATGGAGTTCCAATTGCAGGAACAGCATAATGCGGCAACCTTCATGGATGTCACTGGTTTACCTGCCAGTTTCGATCCGAACCAACCGGGGTCTTATGGTTACCGTGCTGCTGATGGTCGAGCCGCATCGGTCCCGACTGAGGATCCAAGTGCTGTGCTAGAAGAGAAGCGCAAGTCCATCGCGTTAGCTCTGCATACACTTGCGGTGGCCGAGGAAGTGCTGGACAATGCTGACGTGGCTGAATTTTTTGGTGATGAAGCTGCTGGTCAGGCCGTGGAGAGCATCTCGCGAGCACTACGAAGGTTGCGTCGTATCCAGCGCGGTAAAACATCAGCTCTTGTAGCTGCCGCAGTGAACGCTGCTGCCAACGGTGATGCGAACGATAGCACCGGTGGTGCCTTGAGCACCCATGAATATTTCTACGGCAATGGCGCTCTTGGGAGGAACCCGTAACGAGCTACGAGCGTCTTTGATCCTGCTTCGCGTGCTGTTATCTGTAACGTATGTCTATTTGTCTAAGAAGTATCCCGTAATTTCTTAGCGTCTTGTATTCTACTTGACTGATGGTTTCACCAAGCTGGAAACGTTCGATTCGTCATGTGTAAAAGCTGTTGTGACGGGGACAAATGAAACATGGGCACAAGTAGCCCACAGGTAAGAACACCCTTGCAAAAGGTTATCACTGACAGAGTTTGTGCTGTGTTTCTCTTACAAGATGGCACAATTGTGGGATTCCTCCTGCTCATTGGATGCTGCCACATTACGAACGTTTGCCACTTCACCTGGCTGCCACGAGTGGCGACGACCAAGGACAGGGACTTTGGGCTTTGGAGGAGGTTCTTTCGGGGCTTCCTCTTGCGGAGGGGGAACCCTTCGAAACATCGTCACAAATGAACTTCTCCGACCCCGTGTTGGAGGCGCGTTCTTGCTCAGGCGTTTCCCAGCCTCCTTGAACACTTGCTTAAACTGAGACGGCAAGCAAGGCTTCACTTCGAAGACCCACTAGGGAAGGCGAACACCACGCACATCATTAGTTTCTCTTTCTCCGAGCATACAAAAACGCCTAGTGTGTTTGCCTACCTTCCAATATTTTTCTTCCTCGTTGCCCGAGTGGAGCAAGATGAGTCGAATGTCAGCCATGCAGACTGGACATGCGCTAGAGAAGACCCCGACAAAAGCAGCAAACAGAAGTGAAAGGTGCAGCAGGAGCACGATGACCGAATTGTGACGGCCAACTTACCACCAGTCCGTTGACGACGAGTAATCTGTCGAAATGTGGTTGAGCTCGATGCAGACGCTGCACACGCACATGTGCTGACAAGGGAAAAATACAGACGTCGGCTTGGCATTTACGCAGTAGACGCAGAGTGTGTCGGCCGGATATTTGCCGTCAGGACGGCGTGCAAAGGGGCGTAGGTGACGGAAATCGCGCACGAGCTCCGCGTAGTTTTTGGTAAGCTCCACACCTTTCTTCTTCTTTATGACTGCCGACTGTGAACGCTGGAGCAAGGATTTACCGATTATTGGGGGGACAGGTTTGTGCTGTGCCACGTTCGAGTCCGATTGCTGCAGAAATCTATCAAGTGGACTGGGAATGGGGTCGTCAGGCTTTGGATGCGCTTTAGAAATCTGACCATTAAACGCAGCTTGGAGATAATTTTCCGCTTGGAGTTCCGCTACCGGCGAAGCAGGAACATTCGTTTCTTCAGATGAGCGCTCCGCTCCTTCCGCTTCGTCCGAGTTACCAGCGTGAGAGTGTCGTGACGGAATTCCGTCTCCGTACTCGTCGGACACAGTCGGCACGATGGTGGCGGCACGAACCATTTTACTGTCAGCGACCGCTGCAATTTTGACGGCGTAATGCTCAAATTACTCGAAAACGCTATCCGATTCGCAGACCATGCCAGGGATAGCAATTGTGTAGACAAGAATAGTGAAGCTACGTTGTGAGCATCACACGAATTGTCGGACTGAAATGTCGAGGTACCTGTTTTTTCATAGCCACGAGAAAAGTGATCCTGGTGACCTTAGTTCCAGCTTCGTCGTCATCCAAGTACCTGAACAGAGGCCCCACTAATTTCATCTCGTATCACACCCGCCCAAAGTTATCACCTACCGGTCCTTCACAAGACAAAGTCGTTGAAAACACGCTGGAAGGAGCATAACCTTTTCGTCAAAACCGCGTTGAATTGTGCAATTGATCGTTGGTGGTGATGTTTTTTTTTGTCGGGGTGTTTAAAGCAGGCGTTTGCTCATTTGAATAGCAAAGCTTTCGTCTGCATTTGACAATTAAAAGCTGGGGCGGGCATCAGTTTACAGGATCTGACAGTTTTCCCGCTTTGTTGGCGAGGCCACATTGTAAGCAGACTCTCTTCTCGAAAGAGTGGGCGCCCATGATCTTTGCTTAGTTAGCTTCGAAGGGGTCTGGTTGGGTTTCGTGGTGTCACTGGCTCGACGACGCGGAATAGTCCCCATAGTGTCCATTTCAACCGAAGTATCGCCAATCCTCCCCCCTGCACTTTTGAAATCCCTCGTGAACTGTGAAGGTAAACAATGCTGTGTCGCTAAGACCCACTTCCAATACGCCTCCTCCTCGGTGCCAGTGTGTGGAAGGATGAGCCCGATATCTGCTGAACAAACGGGACAAACGCTACGACAAAACTGGTTAGACAGCCGCAGTCACGTGGTGGAAAAGATGATGGACTTACCACCGCTCCAGGTGCATTGAACAGTCTGGTGACATGTCGTTGGATTGGATGCACTTGCTGCAGACACACATGTGCTGACATGGAAAGAAGACGGACGTTGGCTTCCCCGTAGCGCACATGACGCAAGTAATCGAGGCTGGATAGGTGCCGTCTGGTCTACGAGCGAACGGCTGGAGCTGCCTGAAGCTTGTTGCGAGTGCCTTGTAATTGTTCACGAGCTTAAACGATCCCCGATGGGTCAGCTCCACGCTCATGGGAATTCTTTGCGAAACGGGCAGCGGGGCATGTTTCGGAGGAGACGATTGTCGCTGAGAATCCTCCGTATGAACCTCAGTGGGTGTCATGACGGAGTCTGGGTCATTGTCACCGGCGACTTGCGTGGGGCTGTCATGAACTACGACCGTGTCTTGCTCGGTCTCAGCAGTGTAGTCTGGAGTGCCGGCATTGTCGGCATTGTCGCTAGGAGTGGCCCCGCTGTGACCGTCCGTGGCAATGGGAATCACGGTAGCTGACGTGATGGATCTCCGACTCGGAGATCGTTCACGAGGCATGCTGGCGAGGTCAAAAAGCGTGAATTCGGCGCAGAACGTCGACTTGAAATGGGAATAATGATGCTGCAGCTTGCTTGTGTGGGCATCTAAGTGGTATGGTACAAGTTTAGTCTAAATTGAATACGCTATGTTTGGTCGCTCAAACCTCGCCAAGCACAACGGTCAAAGTCGTTGAAACGCACCGGTCGGGACAAATCTTCAACATTCTACGACCACGCTGCATGCCAGACCTGGCGAAGACGCAGAAGTGATGGAGGGTACAACTATTCTGCCAGTCACTCGGTCTTTTCACTTGAGGCACCAGTCAAATCGGGTCGAAAATTACAGGATTACGCAGCTCTCTTGTTTCTTTGATGCGCCCAACCTGTAGGCAGATGCCCTCTTTGCGAGCGTAGGAGTCCAAGAACTTCCTCGTACAGGGCGTTGGATGGGTGCATCGATTGTTGCATCCACAGAGGGGTGAGTGCTGATTGAGGCGACAGTCGAAATTCTGCTCTCAGCCGTCGAGTCCTCGCTCAGTTTCTTACCAGCATTCTTGAATCCTTTCGCGAACTCGGTAGGCAGAGGGGTCTTTGTCGACAACACCCAAGTCCAGTATGTTTCCTCCTCGTTGCCGGTGTGTGGTAAAATGAGACGAATACTAGTTCTGCAAACTGGACAGACGCTACTGCGAAAGTTAGTTTTGTTGTCCACGCTACGGAATCGAGTCCGAACGCTACTTACCACCGCTCGAAACTCGTAGAGAAATCTGGAGTCATGTCATTAGAGGCGATGCACTTGTTGCAAACACACATGTGCTGGCATGGGAAAAACACAGAAGTCGGTTTGCCAGCGGTGCACAACACACAAACGACCTTGGCCGGGTAGCTGCCGTCAGCGGATCGCGAAAATGGCTGCATGTGCTTGAAACTGTTGACGAGGGCGCGATAGTTCTTCACTCGCTTGGCCGTCGCATGCATATTTTGATGAATACTCTGGGCGATGGCAAGTGGACTCCCGGGACATGGCTTAGCTGCGGGAACCTGTTGCTGAGCATCAACGACAACGGGTGCCGTAGTTACTGAAGCTTGACTGGCAGAGGAAGTTTGAAGGTCTGTCACGGACACTTGGTTCTCAGGGGCAACTTCGACGCGTTGTTCTGTGGTCGCAACATGAACCGAATTGTCGGCGCTTGGGTCGGGTAGGTGCTCGGCAGCAGTAGGGACCACAGTCGCAGACAAACTCGATCGTCGAGACATATTGGGGACGTGGGGCAATTCAAAGAAGTTGTCGCGGGAAAGATTTGCAGGCAGAACTACAGAAAGGAGAAACGTGCAAAACGGGCGAGGTATGGTAATGGTGACATTTGACACTACGACGTTAAACGAGCACCAAATTTAGTGCCCATCAAACGACAAGTGCGATGGCGCTCGAAAATAAATCTCACCGTTCCGTTCGACAGCTTCACCAACTGTAAGCACGCAGAAGTGTATTACTGGAACCTCCCCCCAATGCTCTTACCTAGCACCTAAATGGAGCGATTTCATTCCGTTGGCTCGCTCCAAATAAATTCCGTAGCACGCGTGTGGCAACATCCTGCGGGTCGGACGCTGCGAACAACACACAAGCCACTTCAACTTGCAATCTGCCACCTCTCTTTTCGACCAATCATCCGCCACCTCTACGGTCGTAACGTGCCAGCCAGCCAAAGACATAATCACCCGCCCCAGAAGCTCAATCATGGTGCTCATGCGTCGGCGCGACAAGCGTCGCGGCAACGAGGCCGAGGAGATCGCCGTGGCCAGCGACCCGTCCATCGTGGCCACCAAGGGCATGCGCTCCTTGGGCGGCGCGCGCACGGGCCGTTTCGCCGCCGACATGCGCATGAGTGTGGGCGGCTACGGACGCGCGGACAAGACGTGGGGCGTGGACCACCCGTGGCACTCGACGGAGGAGGGCGACCTGTTCTCCCAGCTGTGCGCCAAGGACCGCATGGAGGAAGGAGCGCTGGCGCACGAGCAGACGCACGAGGAGCCCGTGCGTGGCCTCAGCCGGGCGCAGCTCAAGAAGCGCAAGTCCAAGCTCAAGAAGCAGGGGCTGGGCCCCCAGCAGGCGGCCCAGGAGGCGCTGAAGGAGGCCCAGGAGGCCAAGCAACGCCACGAGGAGGAGCAGAGGCTGGAGGCGCAGCAGGAGCTGGAGAGACGGCAAGAGACGAAGAGGAAGAGGCAGGAGAAGCGGAGCGAGGAGCCGGAAGCGGGGGCGGGCGACGCCGAGAAGGAGGCCGAAGCGAAGCGGGAGAAACGCAAGCTGGAGAAGCAGAAGAAGAAGGAGCAGAAGCAGGAAGCGGTGGAGCAGGCCGAGCAGCAGGCCGAGCAGCAGGAGCTGGAGGTGAAGGCGAGGGAGGTGCTGGCGTCCGCGTACGAGGAGAATGTGGGCAGCGAAGTGACCACCAAGAGCGGACTGATCATTCAGGACCAACGGATCGGACAGGGCAAGCTGCCGCTTACCGGCGAGGTGCTGACGGTCAAGTACCGTGGCCGAATCGGGCGCGACGGCCTCGTGTTCGGCAAGGGCATGCTGACCACGTCGTACGGCACGGGCTCGGTCATTGCAGGGTGGGAGGAGGGCCTCGGCACGATGCGTCCCGGTGGAGTGCGTGTGATGGTGATCCCGTCGGAGCTGGGCTACGGCGAGAGCGGCAAGGGCGACAAGATCCCGCCCAACGCGACGCTGCACTTCGACGTGGAACTCGTGCGTATCGGCAAGCGCAAGCGTGAAGCCATCGGCGAGGAAGACATGCCGCTGCCCAGCTCGTTCCAGCGCAAGCGCATCAAGCAGAAGCCCGGCAAGAAGAGCGGCGGCGAGGACGAGGACGACGGCGAGGTGAAGCTGTCCAAGAGCCAGCTCAAGCGGCGACGTCGGAACCGCAACAAAAACCGCAGCCAGGAGGAGGTCGACGCTTGATGGGTCCATGCGTGCAGCGGGCGTACCATAGTTTTATAGTAGTTGCATGGCAGACAGACAACAACATTGTTGAAGGTTGCAACCCTCTTGAACTTCTCGAAGCACTACGGAACAGTAGCTCCTCGCCAGTCAAAAGGGCACGTCTCCTGCCCACGCACGCAGCTGATACCTTGCTCCCATTGGCCAATCCTCCAAATACGCTCTCCCCATTGGCGGAAACACATTTCAGACAACGTCAGACGTCCTGCATTCGTGAAAACGGCAATGGTGGCGTCCATGGACGACGTCCCCGCCCCCGCTGCGGCCGAGCGGGCCCCCACCCCGGCCAAAAGGCCTCGCCGCGTGGCGTCTCTGCTGCTGGACAACTACGACTCATACACGTTCAACGTCATGCAGATGCTGGCCCAAGTGAACGGGGCCCCGACCAGCGTCACCGTCGTCAAGAACGACGACTTCGGCGGCCAATTCCTCGCTGCGTGGAGCCATTTCGAGGCCCAAGCGGCGGCAATTGCGGCCCGCGAAGGCGTGGAGCTGGAGCTCAACGTGGTCATTTCTCCTGGCCCGGGCCATCCAGCGGAGCCCAAGGACTTTGGCATGTGCGCCGACGCCATTCGCCACGCGCCGGTGCCCGTGCTCGGCGTGTGTCTGGGACACCAAGGGCTGGCTCAAGTGTACGGGGGACACGTGGTGGAGGCCCACGAGCCCATGCACGGACGCACCAGTCGCGTGGTCATTGACGAGGGGGCGGGGAAATCGCTCTTCGCCTATGTTCCGAACGGCTTTCAAGTCGTGCGGTACCATTCGTTGGTGATTGACCCCGAGAAGGTGGCCGAGGAGCTGCAGGTGCTTGCCAAGACAGAGGATGGAGTGGTCATGGCGGTGCATCACCGCTCCAAGCTGCAGTTCGGCGTGCAGTTCCACCCGGAGGCGGTGTGCAGTGAGTTCGGCTACCAACTCTTCCAGAACTTCCGGGATATAACGCTGGGCCAATGTGCGTCGAAGTGCGAGCTGCAGCATAGCAACCACCCTGAAGAAAAGGCCGAGATACTCGATGAGAGTGTGCAGGAAGCGAGTCAGCAGGCGAAGGCGCCGTCGAGCTTTCGTGTTTTGGTTCAGCGCGCCTCGAGCGGACTCGCGTCGCTAGAGTTTGCCGAATTTGCGTTTGGCGAGCTGTTTGGAGCCTCCAAGCGGTCGTTCTGGCTGGACAGCAGCAACCACAATACGGTCGCAGGTACTGAGGCTGCGATCCAGTCGCGGTGCTCGATGATGGGCGACGACTGCGGACCTCTGAGCTACTGCGTCGAGTACGACGTCGCCAAGGTGGAGCTTCGCCTGCGCCGTCGCCACACTGGCGCTGAGTGCGAGGAAGTTCAGATTTATTCGGGGCAGAACATCCTCACTCATGTGCGAGAAGTGATGCAAGCGCACCAATCTCATGAAATTGTGTTCAAAGGTGGCGAAGAAGATGATACTGAACTGCCTTTTGCCTTCCGCGGCGGCTTTGTGGGCTACTTTGGATACGAAGTGCTGGGAAGTGAGCAAGAGGACAACAACCAGTTCAACGACAAGATCGAAGCGCAACGAGAGCGTGCTCCGGATGCTTCGTTCTTGTTTGCTGACCGAACGTTGGTGTTTGACCACCGGGATGGCGTTGTCTACGCGCTTTCACTAAGCGAGAACAACGTCGAAAGCGAACACGAAAGCCAGAGCTGGCACGTGGATATCAAGAACAGACTGAAGCAGCTCTCGGAAACTTTCGTTCAGAAGTCTGGTGTGAGCTCACCATTGCCATTGAACGTTACTGGAAAGGATGAAGTGATATTCCATCCGTCGCGAAGCCGCGCGCAATACGTGGCTGACATTGAAGAAATCCAACGACTTATCCGTGCGGGTGAGACGTACGAAGTGTGCTTGACCAACCACTTGCGAGCCGAGTACGCTCTGCGCGATCCGCTGGCGTTTTATCGTATGCTGCGCCGTCGAAACCCTGCTCCGTTTGCTGGTTTCTACTTGAGCAACCCGAAGAACCGGTTCCAGACCCCAGACGATATCAACGGAGCTGCTGCGATGAAGGAAGACACGTACGCGCTCTGTTGCTCGTCGCCCGAGCGATTCCTGCGGCTTCAAGCCGACGGCTGGATGGAGTCGAAACCCATTAAGGGAACGCGTCCCCGCGGCCGTGACCCCAAGGAGGATGTCGCCATCGCCAAGGAGCTCGCCACCTGCGAGAAGGACCGTGCCGAGAATATGATGATCGCGGACCTCGTACGCAATGACTTCGGCGTCGTAGCGCGTGTCGGGTCGGTGCATGTGCCGCGGCTGATGGGCGTGGAGACCTACGCCACTGTGCATCAGCTCGTGACCACCGTTCGAGCCCAACGACGCGAGGACGCAGATGTAGTGGACGTGTTGCGCGCTACATTCCCCGGTGGCTCTATGACAGGCGCCCCCAAGAAGCGCACGATGCGCATTATCCGACAACTGGAGCGCGCACCACGTGGCGTGTACTCTGGGGCACTGGGGTTCCTATCGATCGATGGCAGCTGTGACTTGAACATCATCATCCGCACAGCTATCGTGACCCCAAAGAGCGTGACGCTCGGTGCCGGCGGCGCCATTGTGGCTCTCTCCGATAGTGACGACGAGTACGACGAAATGCTGCTGAAAGCTCGAGCGCTCGTAGCCACGATCGGTGCCTACGCCACGGGCAAGGACGATGGCACTGGGGCTCGAGTCGTTGTCAACTAAAATTTCCACGGGGTATGGAGACACTTAGCCAAGTGGCTAGCTAGCTGGAGCCCGTGGTCCAGCGCAAACACGCATTGTACTCCTCCATTTCGCCTGTTTGGCGCGGCCAACCATGGCCCTCAGCTCACAGCCTGCTCCACTTACGAACACGTGAATTGCTTCGCACGTTGCGCAGGTCTAGCCAAGAATAAAAAGTCTCGTATTCACCAAAGTTCCGACTTCGCCGCAACGTTTCCAGCGTTAAGTAGTAACGATGGAGCTTGAGCCGTTTGCTGACGACACTGATGCACGCCGACAGGAGCTCGGGAACGAGCTGGTGCTTCTCGTATGGCGCCGGTCGTTCCAGAAGGATGGTCCTGGAAATGAGGCTGAGCGAGCAATGTATCAGCGTCTTCTGAATCTGGTAGCAGAGAACGAGGACAGCGAGGAAGCAGCGCTGACGTCGATTCTCCTTGCCGACGTCAGCGCGAAAGTGCCGTATCTGGATCCGGAGTGGGGCTTCGTGGACGCGTCCAACATCGGTGAGATCTCTGAAAGAAGTCAGTATTTTGCTTTTGATCTCACGAAAAAGGTTTTGTGTTGTTTGATGTGCAGTGTCGCGCGTGGATGACTGCATCATCGCTCTTCAAGAGCAGCCGAAGAAGCAGTTTCTCGATCCGTTGTCGTGGGATCTGCCGCCGCACAACGCAGTGGTGTCTGTCGTCGAGGCTGTGCTGCTGCTCTTCAACGTGCCGCTGCCGTCCAAAATTGATGACGAAGCCATGTGGCGAGCTTGTTGGGGGCTCTGGATCGTCAAGAACATCGACGCCCACTCAAGCGGTTGGCAATGGATGTCGCACAACGAGCCCATAGGGCTCTTCACCAAGCCGTACGCGTTGAGCGTGGCAAACCTGGATCGTGTCTGTGAGCTTCTCGGGAGGGCGACGCTGCTAGCCCGACCTGATCATCGTTGTTGGCATCATTTACCCGCCTACGCGTGCTTGAGAGATTGGGCTGGAGCGTGTGCCGCTTACCTGCACATGCTCGAGCACTGCCTGCCCGAGTTCGACGGCTATGACGCAGTACAAAAGCTCGTGACTCCTCCGAAGCGTACACCTAAAGAGAACGTGTGGTTCCGCTGTGAGACGGAGGATGGCATCGATTATTACTACAACCGTTTGTTCCAGACGATCACGCTTGATCGTCCAGAGGACTTCGACGGAGCGCACATCGTGCCCAAGAACATCCCGAGCATCCTTCGAGAACTCATCGCCGAGACTCTGCAAGCCGACGTACCCACGAGGCTGGAGCTTGAACGGCGTGGCAAGCAGAAGATTCATGCGCATTTGCTGGATCAGGACGAATGGGTCGAGTGTTTCGACACCCGCCAGCAGACCAAGTACTATTACAGCGTCAGGCACTACAAGATGTCCCCCACTCCACCAGAACACGGCGTCTTCGAGTCCTACCGCGAAAGTTTTGCGTACGCTGCCGTCCTGCGTCTTCAAGCTGCTTATCGTCGCCGCCGCTTGGATCAAAAGACACAAGTGCGGAAGGCAAAACGAGGGGCGTTGCCAAGTTTCGCTGCCTTTGCCAGCAAGGGACGTACGAAAGCGTAAAGTAGGTATCAAGAACTTAATTAAGGTGCGAAGTAAGACGTAGTACTACATAGAATTTGAGCTAGAGATCGCTGTGCAAACTTGGGTGTGCCGCAGCAACGCTGGTCTGGTAGCAATAGACAGCTTACGGTGCGGTCTTGCACTCGATCGGCGAGCAAGCACCGTCATACGCTTTCGTGAGGTGAAGCTCGGGCTGGTAGCAGCTCGTGACCCCCAACTTGCACTCGTTGCCGTACGTCACGCCATCGGTGCCGCACACCGGTGCGTAGATAGCGAGGCAGACGTTCGGGCATGCTGAGGAAGCCGAGGACGTCTCGCTATTCGAAGTGGTCTCTTGGCTCGAGTCTGTCGAAGTGTTGTTGGTCTCGTAGCCCCCTTCACTACCAGCGCAAGCGCCCTCGTGGGCTTGAGTTACACTTGGGTCCTTGCAGCTAGCGATGCCCAGGAAGCACGAGTTGGGGTACGTGACCCCGTCGGAGCCACACACAGGCTTGAATATCTCGATGCACAGGTCCGAACAGCCCGAGCTGCCAGCGTCCGGGCATTGTCCGTCCGACACTTGGGTGATGGCTCCACCGCTTTTGCATCGAGCAACACCCAGCACGCAGTCGCTCGAGTAGGTCACGCCGTCCGACCCGCACACGGGTTGGTAGATGGCGGGGCACACGTCGGGGCAGGCGGCGCTGCCGCTACCACCGGTGGAGGTCGTCTCCGTGGTGGAACACTCACCTTCGTGCGCTTGGGCGATCAGCTCCGAGCTCTCGCAGGCAGCGAGGCTCAGGAGGCACTCGTTCGAGTAGGTCACGCCGTCGGACCCGCATACGGGCGTGTACTGGTCCGAGCACACGAATGGGCAAATGGGGGTCTCCAGCGGCGGACTCAACGCACAGGCACGCGACGCTACCGCAGCAGCGAGCAGAAGGCAAATGGCGGGCTTCATCTGGAATCGCGGCTTGTTTGGGACGTGCTGACGTGACGAGTTGCTCGCAAATTCGAGAATGGCAAGAGGCGATCGGGACCTGTCAGCGTTAATCTGGAGCCGCGCGTAGAGGCACCGGAAGACAAACGCGCGGCACGTGCCTGCTGCATCCACTTCGTTGATCCAGGAAACGTACGTCTCCTCATGTTCACCGGAACGACGACGGTAGGTCTCTACTAACTGCCCCCGCCTGTTGTTTTTTGCTGTTCGTGGTACAGGCACCGCGGATTGCAAAGGACAGGCAACGCGAAACGCAAAACGTATCTATCAGGTGGCACTTCGTAGAGAACTATTCATTTTGCCGCCGTTGGAAAACGGAATCTGTACTGTATCCGGATACGCACTTCAACATGATCATTTTTTTATTACCGAGAGATGAAAGTTGGATCCACAAGGTCGTACGTATAACGGGCTGGCATACATCGGACTGCGTCGGCTCGGGTAGACGGCTTAGACCTTTGCCGTACAGGCGGACGAGCAGGCGTCGTCAGACACCTTGGTGAGGTGTTTCTCAGGGTGCTCACAGCTCGCGACCGACAGTTCACAGTCGTTGCCGTACGTGACGCCGTCGGAGCCGCACACGGGTGTGTGCAGGGTGTAGCAAATGGTCGGGCAGGCAGACGAAGACGAGGAACTGTCGTCGCCGACGCTGCTCTCCTGGCTCGAGCTGCTGGTTTGGTTACTCCCTTCACTCGCGACACAGGCGCCGTCGCTAGCCTGGGTGATGCTCGGGTCCTTGCAGTTGGCAATGCCGAGGAAGCACGAGTTGGTGTACGAGACGCCATCGGAGCCACACACGGGCTGGTAGATCTCGATACACACCTCAGGGCACCCGACGCTGCCACTTCCAGACGAAGTGGTCGACGATCCGGGGCATTGACCGTCCGATACTTGCGTGATGTTGCCGCCACTCTCGCACGCAGCTACGTCAAGAGTGCAATCGTTGGCGTACGTCTTGCCATCGGAGCCACAAACAGGTTTGTAGATCGCGGGGCAGACGTCGGCGCAGGCTGCGCTGCCGCTGCTATCGGTCGATGACTCGTACGAGGACGTCTGGGACGTTGAGGGGCACTCCCCATCGGACACTTGGGTGACCTGCTCCTGGTTCTCGCAGTTTGCGAGACCCAGGAAACAATCGTTCGGGTACGTGACGCCGTCGGAGCCGCACACGGGCTCATACACATCGGTACACGCGTACGAGCAATCGGAGCTACTGCTACTGCTGCTGTTGGTGGTGCTGCCGGTAGCGGAAGTCGACTGCTGCTGCTGTTGTTGTTGCTGGCCGACATTGCCGGCGTTGGCGGAAGCGATGGCGATAGCGGCGATCACGAGGCAGACGGCGAACTTCATGATGAAGTTTTGGGGAGCTTCGTCGTTTTTCTGGGGTGCCGTGAGCTGTGCAAATTGGAGAATGGATTGACTGGGGAGAGCAACGCAGCATCCGCGACGACGACGGCCACAGCAGCGAGATGTTGCACTTTAGTTCGTGCCTCTGCTCGAATCCACCTGTTGCTTGCTGTTCGTGGTGCACACAGCACTGGAGCGTGAGAAGTCATTGGATTGACGAAGGGAGGAAGGCAACGGCCACTGTGCTGTGTCTGAACAACAGCTTGCACGTGGGGTAATGGGGCCGTAAGAGTACGGAATGGCCGCACTGGATGATTTAGCTGGTACACGTGCCGCCGATGGAGACACAGCCACGAAAAACGTGACCGTCATCGTGAAAACCACGAGCTCGGCGCTGCGTCAGCGACGACGCTAGGTAATTGGTGCTGCTTGGTCAGCAGCATCGGCAAATAGATTCTTGTAGCACAGGCGTTTTGAAGCCGGTGTTGATCAACACTGGCACGACCTGCCCAATGCTGTGCTGAACTCCTGCCAGACAGATACTTTAAAATGGCTTCAACTTGAAGCGCAGTCGTTTGATGTGCGCCACACCATCCTCCTCACCAGTCATTCTCTTGGATCTCATAAAACGAGTCAGCGGAGCTCCTCGCCAGTCAAAAGCTCATTCTGACTCGGTCCATCGCCCGTGTATCATCCCAATACCAACCGATGGCGTTCTGGGGCTGCGAGGTGACGGAGACGAAGGCGGCGGTCGTGGACGTGCCCGAGGGCTTCGTGCTCAACGTGGTCAACGCCACGTGCGGCGCCTCCAGCGCGGACGCGCAGGTGGCGCTCGGCCTGGAGACGCAGCAGCTCGACGGCAAGGCCTGGAAGGGCGCGGTGGCTCACCTGGGCGCCAAGCAGCCGCTGCAGGTCAAGCTGGACCTGGTGTTCGGCCACAAGGTCAAGTTCTACCTGGCCAAGGGCTCGGGCGCCTTGAACCTCACCGGGTACTTCCAGCCGGGCCCTGCCGCTGACCTGCTGGAGGAGGAGGAGACGCCCAAGGTAGAGGAGGCCCCGAAGAAGGGCAAGAAGCGTGCTCGTGAGGAGAAGAAGAGCTGGGATGAGGTGCGTACAGATGCAGAGCTTGGTGTTATGTGTTCTTGGTAGTGATCCCCCCATCTGTAAATTACCCCCGCGGTCCTTTCCTCGATATCGCGGGGGTCCAGACCAGATGGGATAGGAAAGAGTACGCCCTTCATGGCGAGAGTTCTTCTCGTCTCAGTACTCAAGCATGGTCCTTAAGGCTGTCTCCGTGCAGGCGTAGGGCGAGGTGCTGTGGCTGCCTCACTTTGTGCTGGACGCGGCTGTGATCCAACGTCTGCTGCTCTCTGTGCTCTTGTCCTTTGCTCCTAACTGCTTGTCGGAAACGATGGCGGGAGGAGTGGAGTCGAGGGTGCGTGAAAGGGGGCGGCGGCGTTCGGGGAAGGTTTGCGCCGGCGAGGTGGCAATTTAAGCGGCGCCTGCCTATTGCGTCTGTAAAAGGCTCTTGTGGTCTCTCCGGTCGGAATCATACGAGTCATAACTGTGCAACATCCATTGCCGATGCATGTGTAGGAGGAGGTAGTGAACCAAAGCTGGTGTCGTTGAGCTTTCGTGCTGACTTTTTTTGGTTGTTGTTTAACTTTCAGGTGTCGCCGTCATCTAGTGATTCGGAGGAAGTGTCCGAGAAGAAAGTCAAGGCTGTTAAGCCGGTGATCACGGCGCCGCCTGCTAAGAAGATGGAGCAGACGAAGGAACAGACCAAGGCCAAGTCGGCCGAGACTACTGCCAGTAACAACGCTACGTCTATGGACACCTCGCAGAAGAAGAAGCGCAAGAAAAACCGGAACAAGAAGCACGCCGCTGCCAACGGCGAGGCCAAGTAAAACCACGTAATATATTAGCAAGGTCCGAACGCTCTACCTGGTGGTGCCAGCTTTTAAAGTTGGTAGTGTCCTAGGGGCTCTGTGTCGCCGCCCATGCCCCCGATGCTGTGCGGTGCAATGTCTGCACCGCAGCGTGGCCCCAGTCGACGCTCGTGATGGCGACGAAGAGCACGAAACAGACGTACACAACCCACGCCACGTTGAACATCTTGAAGGCGTGCATGTTGTCTCGGCCAATGCACTTGCCCATCCACGGACAATGGTGGTCGTACCCAGCGACGCACACGCCGCAGTCCTCGCAGTGACCCGTCGAGCGGTCCTGGTCGATGCCGCAGATATCGCAATACCGACGACGTGACGGGCGTCGGCGGGACCCGAAGGCTTCAGCAGGAAGCATGGCCGCTCCGTCAGGCTCAGCTGGTGTCACGAGCCCCGCTTCCAACTCGTCGTCAGTCTGCGAGACGTCCTTCTGCCGCTGGGACCGGATAATACCCGGGTCCGTGCACGTTGTCTGGAACAGATAGTAGAGCGTCACGCCGCAGAGTCCAAAAGTGACCAGCGTGTCGTACCACGGCATCGTCTCCACGTGCTGCGAGAGGAACATGCCCGTCGACAGGAGAATGATGCCCAGAGTCACCAAGACGCCGACCCAATGGGGCCCCACGAGCACCAGCTTGGTCTCCTCAATGCCACCAGCGGAGACCACACGTCGCTCATGAAGGATCTGTGGTCATCAAAGGACGATGAACGTTCACGTTAGACTTGCAACGCCCTCCACCGAAGTTGGCTCCACTCACGTAGCTCTGTCCGAGGCGCCTGAACTTGCAGCAGCAGAGACACGAGAGCGGGTCGGTGCTGCCCACGGGCTGAGCGAGCGCCAACAGCAGCGCGTCTTCGTCGTCTTCCCCGGCCCGCACCTTGTCCAGCAGCCCCCGCAGTCGCTGCACCTCGGCGCGCTTGGCCTCGCACTGACTGCGAGCAGTGGACGCCGACGCCGCCGCTGCCGCGCGCTCGCGGCGCTGCTCGCTGTCGTTGTCGCTGTCGATGCTCATGCGCGCGAAACGGATTCTACGTAGACGGGAACGCGGCGACCGGCGGCACCAAAACGGCAGATACGCAAATGAGTCGATGAATGGAACCGGTAGACGTCTGGTGCACGTCAAGATGGAGGTATCTATTGCTACAGCGCTGTTGCTCTCCTGGTCCCCCCCCTCTTCGCTTGGCAGAAGCTTCCAGGCCAGACAAAACTTCCTCTTTTCTCTAGCTACAGGGCTCTATGAAATGGTGCAGCGACTCCACGTGGACGCCTCCTGCTCCTTGGCGTCGACGTCGGTGGCCTCGTCACTTGGTGTGGAACCGCGGGCAGCCGAGATCTTCTCGAACAGCTTGCGGTCGGCCTCCTCCTTCTCCTTGCGGGCCTTCTCGGCTTCAACAGCCACGTGCTCGTCGTAAGAGGTGATGTCCACGCCAAGCTCAGCCTTCGTCTCGTCGTTCACCGCCTCCGCAGGCTCCGTGAGCACCACGAACGCGTCCTGGTCGCTTGCACGCACGATGCGCTGCACCTTGGACGACTTGAACACGTCCTCCATGCGCACGTGCTGGATCCGTCGCTTCGTGGTGCTGCTCACGCGGTACACGCGGGCGCGGTCGATCGTCTGGTCAACGTTACCCAGGTCGAGGAAGCTCTGGTCCGAGATCATGAGGTTCAGCTGGTTCTTGTAGCTCGCGAGCTCCTCGAGACGCACTTTCAGGCGGGCAGAGCTGCCTTCCTTGGGCACGAGCTGGTCAGGCAGCTCACCCTTGGCGTCGTGGGCCAGCAGCCCAAGGAAGCACACAGCAGTCATGAACGCGTCGAAGCCAGCCTCGTGGCAGAGCAGGCTTTCGCTGCCATCGGCCTCAGCCTTGAGCGCCTCACGGTACGTGTCGAAACGCTTGTCGCTGGGGATCAGGCTCGCAGGCCCAGGCTTGACATTCTCGCGCATGTACTCGAACAGCGAAGACAGACCCGTGGATTTCAGCGTCTCGCCCAGAGGAGAACGCAGCGTAACGTGCTTGGTGTCGTAGATGGTCGGGAAGAGTTCCAGCAGCTGCGTCTTGAACTCGGCCAGCGTCTCCGGGAGCGGCTTGTAGAACTGGTGGAAGACGTACACAAAGTCCAGCAGCGCGTTGTGCCCCACAATCGGCAGCTTGCTCTCGCTCAGAGCTTCAATGACCTTGGAGAAGCCAATGGCCTCATCCATCTCTTTCTGCAGCTCCTTGACCTTAGCAGCAATCAGCTCCTCCTTGATCTTCTTCGACACGTACGACACCTCCACACCTCCTTCAGCAGCCTCCGAGTACAGATAACTGGCCTTGGCCCGCGTAGTCTCGTGCACGATCATCGAGTAGAACGAGTTCCTCGTGGGCACGAGCAGCTTCTCGCCCTTCTTGGCCCCTCCGGCGATCCACTGGTCCAGCTGCTCCTTCACATCTTTCTGGAACGCGACACCGTCGCCCGACAGCTGCAGGTTCTTGTTCACCCTGGTGAGCCCGTCAATGCGTCGCTGCAGACGCTTCTTCATGGCAGACGTCTTGTCCAGGTTGACGAAGGGGATGCCGTCCCCAATGAACTTGTTGAAGTCGAAGCCGTGCTCCGACAGGAACTGCAGACTGGAGGCCTGGCACAGGAAGCGCTCGTCCAGCGAGCCGTAGGGCCGCGGGAACACGTAGAAGTTCCACGTCTTGATCTGGAACTGGTCCTTCTTGTCCAGGTGCACGGTGGAGAGCCCGAACTGCGTGATGAGGAAGCTCTCGCCCGCGCGCTTCACCTTGTGGTACCGCTCCTCCAGCGTGTCCAGGTACTGCTCGCGCTCGAGTTCATTGGGCGACAGGCCCGTGAACTCCGTGTCGATGGCCACGAAGCGGCACGTGGGCAGCTGCAGGTCCTTCTGCAGCTCACTCAGGTGCTTGGCGAAGTTGTGGCGCGTCACGTTCATCTCGTCCTGTGCTGGTTCTGCTGCTGCTGAGGCGACGGTGCTGAAGCGGTGGGGGCGGACGAAGAGCAGCGAGCGGCGGAGCGACGACTGGGAGGCACGCAGCATCCGGTGGGTGGCCACTAATGTGTCAATGAGGCGGGATGGGCAACGACGACCTACACCAACAGCACACCAGTTAGGGTGGTACACATTGAATACCTAGGACATGGCATACTCCTTGCAATGCAGCATACGACCATGGAGGCCAAGGCGACGAGCGTGAAGGACCTGACGGACGCCGAGGTGTACGAGCTCGTGTACCAGCTCAAGCAGTGCAACGAGAGCGACCCGGCGGAGACCAGACGACTGCTGCAGGACCACCCGGAGCTGGCGAGAGCCGTGGCGCAGGCGCAGCTGCGGCTCGGAATGATCAAGGAGCGCACGGCGTCCGCTTCCGCGCCTGCCAATGCCATCGTACGCTGCGTCTCTCTGGGTGCTTGGAATACAATGGATACGGTTCATGTTTCTTACTTGTTTGGCTGCTTCCAACCCTGCAGGGCGTGTCGAACGACCTGATGGAGAAGCTGGACCCGGAGCAGCAGGAGCTGCTGGAGCAGGTGCAGAACCTGGCGCCCGAGATCATCCAGTCGCTGCCGCCCGACGAGCGTCGGCAGATCATGGAGCTGCGCGAGGCCATGGGACTCCCGCCGCTCTAGGCGCCTTCTATTTAACCAGCCAGCTACAGAGGGGAGCAGCTACAGTCACGAGATCCGAGTTGAGGTTTTGGGTGGGCAAGTTCGTTGTGCTGTCTACTGCGGAAGCTCGTGAGATGATACCTACACGTTAGAATTTGAAATCCTTGAGCTTCTTGCTCTTGTCGGTCTTGGCCTTCTTCTTCTTCTTGGCGGCCTCCTCTTCGTCCTCCGCGGGGTTGACATTCTCCGCCGATGGTGCGTCTTCGAAGCGACGCCGAACCCGACCGGTCTCCGAGCGCGTGCCGCTCGACTCCTCGGCGGCGGCGGGTACAACGTATGCATGCCCCGACCCGTAGAGCGACGTTCCGACTGATGTCTACATGGCGGAGAAGAGTGTTAGAGAGTCCAATATGCGCACAAACAGCAAATTTCGATGCATCACGCACCTCTTTCTGCTCCAGAACAGTGTAGAGCTGCTGGGGCGCGTCGGGTGTTTCGGTTCCTCTGTTCGAGACAAGTACCATCACCAGATCAGCATACACCATCCATAAAGTTAACAAACTTATCGTGTCAACGTACCGAATGCCCTTGCGCAGATCCACGACACCAGGCGTGCTGAGACCGGATGCGACGCTCGAGATGCCATCCACGAGAGGAGTTTCCAAGCCAGTAGCGTCAAGACCCTCAGCGTCAGCGTCGCCTTCCACGGCACCCTCGACCTGTTCCTCTTCTCCCTCGCCATCTTCTTCTTCCTCCTCTTCTGCATTTTCATAAACAGCCACAAGAACGTGAGACGACAGCTTACAACGAAGAAAATGACGCCACCTGCTAAGCTGTACGAACCTTCTTCTTCCTCAAGTTCTCCCCATCTCTCTCGGTTGATTTCCTCACCCTGCAGCAAATAGCAGGTTAACTCGCCGAAATTTACAGCAATAATCTGAATTACAATCTGTACCTGGTTCTCTGATTCGGTCGCCTTGCCGAAAACGTCACCGTAAAGTGGCACACCATTTTCGTCAACAGGCGGTTTACCCCACCCACCGGGGTGATAGCCGAAGCTTGCGCCCTCCGGAATAGGTGCGTTCAAACCGGGAACCTTCAGATTCGGGTAGGCAGGCGGTGGGCCATATCTCTGTACATTCAATAGCCACGGAGGCGGCACACCTTCCACCATTCCAAGAGCTGCCTTGAGCTCATCAGAGAGTTGACCAGGCACCTTGGCCTTCAGTTTCACCTCAAATTCCTTTCCCTCGTAATACCTGCAGGGGAAAAATAACAAAACGACGGAAGGTCAACGTTACCCAGCAAAATAAATCCGGGCAACAGTTGTCATAACGGCAACGTACAGGTCACCAAGCTGCGTGAGCTTCGGTTTGGTCTGGAAGCGGAAGAACGCGTCGTGCAGAACCTGATAGTCGATATCCACACGCCCCATCTTGGGTTGCACACGTTCGCGGGCGCGCTGTTTGTTTCTCTTCTTCTCGTCGTCCTCTGCAACGGACTCCCTCACCTCCGCAATTCCTGTCTGAGCAATAAACTCCGGCAGCTTGAACGGCGGCTTCTCGATGCCGCGCTTGCCCTGCAGGTACTTGCGCTTGTGGCACCAGTGGCGCGGCACGGGCACCGTGTTGCGGTACGACTTCAAGTACACCAGCAGACGCGGGTCCGACGACGTGACGTCGTGCGCCTCCACCACGTCCGGGTACACCACGAGCTGCTTGAGCTCGGCGACGCTCAGGCGCTTGCTCTTCTTGCGCGCCTTCTTGGACAGCGCGTGCTCCTCCTCCTCCTGCTCCTCCACCTGGTGGTCGTGTCCTTCGTTTTCGTCCTTCTTCTCGTCTTCCTTGCCGTCCTAAAAAACAAACATGCAGCAACACATCAGCAGTAAGCCTAAAACGTAGGTTGTAAAACTTGCCCCAAGATCCTTGGACGCACCTCGTTGTCCGTCGTGCCGCAGAGTTCCTCGGCCGACGAGAACCTGCCGAACACGCGCATCATCTCCTCGTAGGCCGGGTCGTCCTGCGGCAGCGCCAGCTCCTTGCTCAGGTCGGCGCTCACGTACTCGACCTCCACGTCGGGCGGGGGCGCGACCGTCGCCCCCTCGTCGGGCTTGGCGGCGCCATTGCTGGCGGTCGCGGGCTCCGTCGTGACGCCATTGGCCTCCGCCTGCTTCTGCGCGCGCTTCTTGAGCCGCCGCCGCTGGTTCTTGGTCAGTCCGGCCATCGATCGCCCTAGGTGTCCGCCGCTTTAGCTTCCTAGCCCCGCAAGGTGCTTCAGACCTACCAAACGAAGTGGAGGCTGTTCATTGGCTGAAATGGGAAAAGGATCAGACATTATCAGGCTTGCAAAAATGGAGTTCCAGGACGATGCCCTGGCCAAGGCCGTCTTCTTCCTGTCCACGACGGGTGCGCTACACAGTGCCGTCTAATCGCCGTGAAGGATGGACGCGGGCTTGGAACTGACACCCGTGTGCGTGACCGACACTCAGAAACCCGCAGCAAGCTCTACCGCCTGCTTCAATATGGCTCCAAGTTCACGAAGTGGACGCTGCTCCAGCTCTGGGAGCTCGACGCCATCCCTCCAACAGACCCCAGCAGTGCAACACTCAGTGAAGACAACGCCAAGCAGGTGGCAGAAGGAGCGAAGCGTACACCGGACTGGAAGAAGAGGGCGATCACGTCATTGGGCCGAGCAGAGCTGGTCTTCGGCGACGCTCGCAGGTTGTTCCGGTTCCTGCAGTTTTTGGAGATGGCGGACATGTACCGCCAAGTTCGAGAGCCGCTTCGTGTGGTGCGGGTGCTGCGGCGGCTGCGCATCCTGTGCTTCTTCTTCTTCTACCTCACAGAAAACTACGTCGTGTTCTACACGCGTGTGCTGGACGTGTCGCCGCGTGAACCGCTCATACGGAAGATGAGACGCAACGGCAACGGGTTCTGGTTGCTGAGCATCCTGCTAGCATTCCCGCTGGACCACATGCTGTGCCGCGGCACAATGCTCTCGACGGTGAAGAAGATGCTGGACTTGCCCGTTGCGTCCGTGGGGGTTTCGGGGCTGCGCGTGAGCGATGGACTCTTTGGCGCACTGGGTCTAGCTTCGGCGCAAATCGGCGTGTACAGTCGCTGGATGGACGTGATGGCCAAGTTCCAGAAGCTGGAGCGGCTTGCAGCGACGCCTGATGTGGCTTAGAATTAAGGCGCTGCCACTGTTCGACGCTCAGTTCATCGGCAGCGGTCGGCCGGAATAGCGTTGGACCCTTCTTCATTACTGTGATGAAAGGATGTATAAACAACTACACCAGGGTGGCTCGCTCGTGTTTATTGATTTGCCCGTGGCAAAATTGCGAATACGTAGAAGCTCAGGAGTTCTCAATTATATATAATACCGTTCGATACGTGTGAATACTGCAGGAGCCATCGCTGCTGTGAAGCAAATACTACTCGACAACTGCAGACCGTTCTCGTGAATACAATCCATCGCAACCGCAGGATGTGCCACCGCAGCGTCTGATCCATTTTCTATGATGCGATGGCCTCTTGAGCCAAGACGCAAGACAGTAACAGACTGCTTCAAGTAATGACATACTCGCAAAGCAGTAGCGAAAGCAGCGTACTCGAGAGTATCGTGGACAACATTACTGTCACTCATAGCAATGAGCAAGCGTTTGTATCTATGACCAGTGATTCATCTCCTCACATCTCGACATTGATCCTGAGTTCGAGAAGCGCACATCATTTGTAAATTTGCTCTCTGTCTTACACAGTAACAATAAATCCAACACCAGCTCCAGCAACCACGGAGACTGACAACTACATGGAGGCGACCGAGTTGAAAACAACCAGTCAAGGCATGGCTGGCATCATCTACATCTTCGTAGCTCAACTCGTCGTCATCTGTGCCCAGATGGCTACACGATCAGGATAACTTTGCACCAATCCCGTACGTTTTATCTAACTCCTGATTTTTCCTCCATCTGCAACCGATAGGGGCTAGGCCACCATGCTTACAAAAGTCAAGTCAACTGCAGAAATTATCAAACGCCCCCCCGTTGCACAAGGCCTCTCTCCCCACAGACGAAGCCGCAGACTGCCGCACACCCGTCGACTTGCCCGGGCGTCTCCACAACACGCAGCACTGGCACCGAGCGCAGCAGCGTCCCCGCAAATCCACTGAGGCCCCACGCGCGACGAACCGCCCGGAATTCGCTGCAGGACGACGACCGCTGCTCCTCTTTTGCGTTCTCTCGAAGGTCTCGTCAAGTGTGCAGACGGCCGCAAGAGCACGTAAGGAGCCATGAAGAAGTCCCCCGTGGCAGCCATGAGCAACATCCGCGAGGCGGTGCGGCGCAAGAGCGTGGGGCTGAGCTTCACCACCAACTTCAGCATCTTCAGCCGCAGCGCCAGCTCCGCGGGCGAGGACGACCGCTCGGAGCACGGAGCGGGCGAGGAGGCCGACGACTACAACGACGACTCGGAGAGCAGCCACTATAACCGCGCCAGGCAGGATTCGACGCCCGGAGAGGACGACCCGGACGGCAGCCCGTCGCCCGCCGTCAGCTCGCGCCACTCGTACGTGGAGCCGCCCGAGCCGCCGCTGCCGCCGCCCGGCGGACTGATCGAAGCGGCCACCAAGAACGTGCAGGGAAAGATGCAGACGCTCATGGAGACGTTCCACGAGGTCACGACGTCCCATGTGAGTGGGCGGCGATCTTGTCACGAAGATGGCTACATATTGATGTAGGTACACATGTGTACTCATGAGAGATTGGTCTGATATGATTTGTAGGACGACGAAACGATCCAGTGCAGCGTGTTCCTGTCCAGGACGGCGCTGTTTTCGGACCGACTCGTGGTGTTCATTGGAGACAGCGATGGGAGTCCGGCCGGGATCTGGAGCGCACGACTGTGTGTGCGATCAGGGTCGGAAGGCGGCGGGATCTTCAAGGGCAGTTTGGGCTCCATGCTGCCGTACATTATGAAGGCCAAGGAGGACAAGCTCGGCATCGTCCTGTTTGACGACATCTTCAAGGACTCGATGCGATCGGGAGAAGTCGACGTACGTGCGGGGCTGTGACAGAGTGACTGTCGTGACTGTTTATGAGACTGATGATTTGTTTTTGTTTTTGGACGATGTAGATGAGGAGCGCGGTGCAGCGATTTATGACGGGCTGGCGCAACCACGTTTTGACCTCCCGAGCCACGCACGTATTTGTCGTGGCCTACCGCGAAGGAGGGAATCTATTGGTGGAAGCTTTGCGGTCGAACATGAAGGAGATGCAGCGTCACATTAGTGGAGTCGCGTTTATCCAGTCGACGCACCACATTTCGTCGGACGACTCATATACGTTGCGGAAAATGATTGCTCAGTGGTGCATCGCCTTCTTGTCGTCTCCTGAAGGCGTGCAGGTGATGAAGCGCATGAAATCAAGAGAGACTCCGTTGGGGTGTGTGGTAATGTCGGCTGGTCGCGTGAACTCGGACGTTGACTTGTTGCAGATTGTGGTTTCCTCGGTATATGCAAGCTTCAAGGCAAGATGGTCCGGCTTCCGCGTGAAAAACGTAAATAGCGGCATGGAGAAGTCTTGTTACATGTGCAAGGGTGCATTTAACATGCGTCGTTGGCGCAGGCATTGCCGCACGTGTCAGAACCCGTGTTGTGAGAAGTGTTCGTCCGTAGAGAACACGCGTCACGAGGGGCAGGTGCGTTTGTGCTTGACGTGCCGAGCGCTGCCGTCGCTAATTCACTGGTCGCGACCGCGTGCTGTTCGCACGGGTGAGAAGGAGAGTGTATTTAGTGGATCTGCCAAGCCCGGCAAGTTGTCGGTGAATGACTTCGAACTCGTTACTGTCATTGGCCGCGGCGCATGCGGTAAGGTGCTTTTGGTTCTGAAGAAAGACGGAGCGGACGCTGGTCACCTGTACGCGATGAAGGTGCTGAAGAAGGAGTGGGTGATGAACAAGGACTTGGTCACACAGACAATGGCAGAACGCCGCATTTTGCAGGAGGCCAACCACCCATACATTGTTCAGCTACAGTATGCTTTCCAGAACCAAGACAAGCTTTACATGGTGATGGAGTACTACAGCGGTGGTTCACTGCGTCAGGTACTGCGGCGCCGTGGTCGCTTCAGCATCAAGCGTGCACGATTTTACCTTGCCGAGATTCTTCTCGCTATCGCGCACCTGCACACGTCAAACATTCTGTACCGCGATTTGAAACTAGAGAACATCGTCATTACTGCAGACGGCAATGTGGCATGCACGGACTTCGGTCTGTCGAAGGAGGAGATGGATGACAACGAGCGGACGAGCTCTTTTGTGGGCACATGCGAGTACCTCGCGCCCGAGCTGATTATGAAAGAGGGATACGGCAAGGCGGTGGACTGGTGGGCGCTGGGTATCTTGGCGTACGAGATGATTCAGGGCGACTCGCCGTTCCGTCACAACGTGCCTACCATCCTGTTCGACAAGATTTTGAAGGAGGAGCCCGAGTTCAGCGACCGCTTCACCCCGGAGGCCCAGGATCTGATAATGAAGCTCCTGACAAAAGACCCGGAGCAGCGTCTTGGCTGTGGCCCCGACGGTGTCGAGGAGATCAAGCAGCACCCGTTCTTCGATGAGATCGACTGGGACAAGCTGCTGAACAAGGAGATGGAGGTCCCGCGCCCTCCGCATCGCATGGAGGACGTGACCGACGAGAGCCACCTGTCTCGCGCCATCGCTAAGATGCGCGAGGCGCGTGAGGAGATCATGCCGGACTCGCCAGTGTCGCTGCCTTCGTCTCCGTCCGAGCAGAAGCACTTTGACCGCTTCTCGTACCAGGGGCTTGGCGACTGGAAGCCGGAGATGGCTGACATGGAGTTTGACGAAGAGACGGGCGACTTCAAGCAGGGCACCATTCACGAGGACGAAGAGTTCGTCGAAGAGGAGGAGGACGAGTACCTCGAGGAGTCCGGCGACGGCGACGGCGTGCCGCTGTCTCCTGGCTCCAAGGAGAACTCGATGACGCCCTCGAAGGCGTCTCCGTCCAAGGCCAACGGCTCGGACACCCCTCCGGCCTCGAGTTCGGCTGCGTCGGCGTCACCGAGGAGTCCACAGAGCGTGGGCAGCCCCGGCAGTCCGCCGCCCGCGCCCATGAGCCCCGGCAGTCCAGCGGATTCCGGGCCGTCCACGCCGACGGAGCCGCAGTCGCAGACCATTTAGGGTTCCGCGTTCAATGGTAGGCAGGCAGAGGAGATACATGCAGATCGTGTGTGGATGTAAATGCATGATGGTGGTGGCGAAACGCAGCAAAACGAAAACGAGAGGCTGCGCACGGCTGAAGCTTGTGCGCGGTTTAACGGTTGAAGTTTGCGGTCAGGGTTAAGCGATGTGCGCTTTTGGCCAATCAAATGGCTGGCCACTCGATTGTGTGACGTACTTTGTTGCCAGAAGAGGGTCGGTCGCATCACTTTCACTTGCTTTGTCTAGGCTCCTCATTTGACAACTGGATCGGATAGCGTGCGGTTCCCCTCGGGCCCCCTAAAAACTGAGCCCGAGCTCACTCTTCAATCCGAAGCGGAAGCCTCAGCGTCCCTCTCGTCCTCTTCTCTCTCTTTCCTTCGTCGACCGACCATGTTCGCCAAGACCGTGCGCTCGATGGCCGCGCCCGCGCGCCGCGGCTTCGCCACCAGCCAGAAGATCAAGGTGCACAAGCCCATCGTGGAGCTGGACGGCGACGAGATGACGCGCGTCATCTGGACGCAGATCAAGGACAAGTACATCCACCCGTACCTGGACCTCGACATCGAGTACTTCGACCTGGGGCTGCCGCACCGCGACGCCACGGACGACCAGGTGACCGTCGACGCCGCGCACGCCATCCAGGAGCACCACGTGGGCATCAAGTGCGCGACCATCACTCCCGACGAGCAGCGCGTGGAGGAGTTCAAGCTCAAGAAGATGTGGCGCTCGCCCAACGGCACCATCCGCAACATCCTCAATGGCACGGTCTTCCGCGAGCCCATCGTGATCTCCAACGTGCCGCGGCTCGTGCCCGGCTGGAAGAAGCCCATCGTCGTGGGCCGCCACGCCTTCGGCGACCAGTACAAGAGCACGGACTTCATCGCGCCCGGCCCGGGCAAGTTCGAGGTCGTGTACACGCCCGCGGACGGCAGCGAGAAGACCACGCTCGAGGTCTACGACTTCAAGGGCCCCGGCGTGGGGCTGTCCATGTACAACACGGACGAGAGCATCTTCGGCTTCGCCAAGTCGTGCCTGTCATTCGCGCTGAGCAAGAACCAGGACCTATTCCTGTCCACCAAGAACACCATCCTCAAGAAGTACGACGGCCGCTTCAAGGACATCTTCGAGGAGGTCTACCAGAAGGAGTTCAAGGCCAAGTACGACGCCGCCGGCATCTCGTACACGCACCGCCTCATCGACGACATGGTCGCCCAGGCTCTCAAGAGCGACGGCGGCTTCGTCTGGGCCTGCAAGAACTACGACGGCGACGTCCAGTCGGACATCGTCGCCCAGGGCTACGGCTCGCTCGGTCTGATGACCAGCGTGCTGGTCGCCCCCGATGGAAAGACGGTGGAGGCCGAGGCCGCCCACGGCACGGTCACCCGCCACTGGCGCCAGTACCAGCAAGGCAAGAAGACGAGCACCAACCCCATCGCCTCCATCTACGCCTGGACGCGTGGCCTTGCCCACCGCGGCAAGCTCGACGGCAACCAGGAGCTCATTGACTTCTCTCTGGGCCTGGAGGGCGCCGTGATCAAGACGGTGGAGGCCGGCCACATGACCAAGGACCTGGCCATCTGCGTCCACGGCTCCAACGTGACCCCGGACCACTACCTGTACACGGAAGACTTCATGGACAAGGTCAAGGAAACCTTCGACGCCACGCGTAACTAAACCAGGGGGGGATCGCTGGGGAATGGTATGCCTCCAGGTACCTGCTTGACGAGCTGAGCTTACTATCTACACATACACGCAGTTAGCCGGCTAATAGCTGACGCGCAGCATGCAGCACGTCCGCTCCATTTTATCAGCTTTTCAAAATACAGCAATCAGTCAGCAACAACCACCTGAGGCGAATTCATGAGCACAAGCTAAAATTACCAGCTTTGTTTTGCAGAGACTTTATACTACGGTATCTGGAAGACATGGCAGCTCCACGCAAAGGTGGGCCGAAAGTCCAAGCCGAAAGCCCTCGCCCTGTGGCTAGCAGCACCTCTGGATTGCCAGCTTCGTTGCAACCGACTCGAGTATCGCTGCTGCTCCGTGGTCAGAACCGAGAGCAGCACTTCCAGCAGAAATCGGTTGTCAAAGCTGCGCAGCAGTGTGGCGGTCGTCAAGGTCAACTCTACCCCGTGACTTCTCGACGCCTCTCGGCGACAGCTTTCACGAGATCCACGAGGAGTGTGCTCGCGGCTGGCGACGACCATCTTGACGAAATACTGAAAGGCGTCGCCGACTCGATCAACTCACCGGATCATCTCCCACGGAGCGATAAGGACGCGCTGGTCCTTCAAGCAGTGCTGGGGCTATGGACGTCTCGCCAGGAAGCGCGAGGGTTCCGTCGGTGGAAAGAGAGCACGCTGAATCGAGTGGACTTGCAGGCCCTGATCGCCGCGGGCGTCGACGTGCACGAAGAAGCTCGCCAATTGTTGCTTGCAGCTGAGACCAAGCGCCGAATGCTGGCCAACGAGCGTCAAACCTCCATCGGAAGCGACAACGGCAAGTGGATGGCAGCAAACTTCTCGTTCGCCGAGTCGGATCTGTTGCTCGCGTGGGCTCGACACACGCAGCCCAAAACGTTCCGAGGGGTTGACGACAATACCGTGCGTGAAGCTCTCCGGTACCTGCGCTTCAGGCAGTATCAAGACGGCGAGTCGATCTTCTTCCAAGGCGACAAAGGCGACGTGTTCTACCTACTCCTAGACGGCAGCGTCGGGATCTATGGTGCTAAACGCGCACAGCAGCCAGATAAGCAGAAACGTAGTCAGAGCGTGCGAGGTGACAGTGCCGCCAGACAACGGGGAAGTGCCAACAACACCCGGGAGAAGCCCGACATGAGCCTGATGGGTCCGCGCATGTTCACGTACCGCACCGGTGAAAGTTTTGGGGAGACCGCTTTGTTCACGAACGCCGCTGTGCGTACAGCGACGGCTATTGCTTTTGGCGCGCCGACAACGGGTTCCAGTACAGGATCCGTCTGTGAGCTTGGGGAGCTATCGCGAGGAGTGTATTCACGCACGCTCAAGAAATTCCACCAGCACTTTTTCACGCAGGCTCAACGGGTCAACTTCACGCAACGAGTTTTCCTGTTCCGGGACTGGCCGAGGGCTCGAGTAGTGGAGGTAGCAGAGGTTTTGGAGCTTCGTCGAATCAGCTTCGGCAGTGTATTGCTCACCGAAGGGGTCTCGCCACTCTCGCACTGCTTCTTCGTGCTCAGTGGAAGTGTCACCGTCACCACTCAAGTCGAGATAATTTCGCATGCTGACGATGACCCGCCATCGACCCCGAGTGCTGCTACCTTGAAGAAAGCGCGGCGTCGAGCTCATCTCTCTATTGAACTGCACACAGTTCGAGTCGGTGAAATCGTAGCGCTAGAATCGCTGCTGGAAGAGGACGACTCGGCTGACCGAGTTACGTACACGGTCGTAGGAGGCTCTGCCGATGTGGAAGTGTATGCGCTGAATCGAAGCGAGGGACGAGCCTTCCTTGCAAGTAGCACAGTCAACGTCGCGCACCAAATCCAGTCGTTATGCGCATCCGAACACGCGCATCGTGAGCAACGCATCGAGGACGCAAGACGAGCTCTCGGTGAGCGTGAAGCCATTAACAAGAAACACCGTCTGGAGCTTGAAAACGAGGCCTTCGAGCTTGGACTCACCGACAAACAGCAGCATCACCGCCAAAAGCAGCACGAGCTGGACGAGCTTAATCAACTCTCATCCCACGATACGTCACGAGGTCCAATCGGTCTCCAGCGGCCATTCTTACCCCATCTAGACCCGGTGAAGCTACTTGGGGGCGTGGATGAGAACAAACCCGCGGATATCCCTCGTCGAGTCTTGAGCCAAGGGATCGAAATTGATACGTCTCTAGGCGTAGTTGCAGTGCCACCAAAGATGCTTTCGACACTCGCGAAAAACTTTATCGTTCGTGACTGGGACACCCTTGCAGACGACTATGCTCAGCGACTCACTCTCCAACTTCCGGTGCGCAGTCCTCTCTCGCCACTGCTGCTTATCCGAGTGCCTCCTTCGATGACGTGCAGATCGGAGACTATGCCACCGACGCAAATGCACACCGCCCGGCGAAGACGAGCACCTGCGACGATGTCAGCGAGGTTCCATGATGAACGCCAAGCGCGTGACGCACATATGCGCCAGCTCAGCATGGACTACGACGCTAAGATGCACTGGGACCCAGAGAAGAAGAGCTTTGTGCTGTTGCAAGCCCTACCGAGCCATAAAGCCAAGCGCCAGCCACTGCAGGCACGCGCTTTCGGGAGCTCCAATGCTTTGATTTCCACTGATCCGTCCAGACAACCTGAAGGAGGAGAAGCTGCTGCTCAAGACCTGCGTTTGGAGCAAGTGAAGTTGCATGACCAACTACAAACCAGCACAGATATCAGCACAGAAGTTGTCAGATGAGCATATTTGCAAACAGGACGCCGTTTGACCCCTTCTTTTGAAAGAAAATCATCATCGCGTTTTCCTCCCAATACCTTTGAATGTGTGAGAACACCTTGATCACCCTGCATCTTGAACACCTGGGCCCTCTGTAGACCCTTGATAGCCGAGCTTCAGCTGCCGATCAATACATGTGCTGTTGCTTTATTATTCTGTGCCTTTAATAACACGCAGGCATATTCGCGTTGTCCCCGAAGCCACGATGACCGCTGGACGCTAACTTACTTCATCTCCATGTCGGGGGCGATAGGGGTGAAGGAGCTGGAGGGTGCCGGCTTTAAAGCCTTCGGGGCGATGACAACTTGACCGGGCGTTGACGAACTCGCTGAGGAATGTGACCCCAACTGAGACGAGATACTGGAAAACGCTGAACTAAGTGGGAAGCAGTTAGCGCCCTGCGTAGCACACAGCGGAAACCACAGTCAGAAATCAAGACCCGCACAGCGAAAAATCAGTGCGTTCAGAATAATGCTAGCCGCTGCCTACATACCGGGTTGCACGGGACATTAAGCGGATGCGTGTGTACTGTCTGCATGCCGCTTGAGACTGCTGCTGCTGTTTGTCGATCATGCTGCTGCTGATGCTGGTTCAGGTGCTGCGCCGACGGGTTCATATGCGAGAGCTGCTGGTTGGGCTGTTGGGTCATCGCGACGGCATTGGCAGCAGCTACAGACCCGATGTGTGAGTACTGCAGACACGTAGCCAACTTGCTCACTTCTTGTTGCAGCCGATCACGATCGCGACGCAAGTCGTCACGCTCCCGCTTCAGGCTCTTGATAGCAGACACCGCCTCCTGCAAGATGGCACTCTTGCGAACGCGGTTCGATAGTCCCAACAAGTCAACCAGTTCTTCAAACTGTCCAACAATACGCACTTTGTCAGCAAAACGAGATCGAGAAAACCTATCTATGCAACAACAACGGAGGAGACCACATACCTTGACATTCACCTCTTGACGACGCATCTTCTCGCGCGACTTCTTGCGGAAACCGCGATCGTCTTCTGGCGTTGGTGAAGGAGCGCTAACAGTTGAAGTGCTTCCAATAGTCGAACATCCGCTAGGGTCGCATGACACAGTCATGAAGTCAAATTCACTGGCAGCCAGTAAGAAATCGCATACAAAACGACACCGCTCATCCAGTCGAGAACGGAGAAAGAGAGCGTCACGTACCGCTTAAACGTCGTAGCTGCTCCAAAACTGTTCATATCATCGTCATCGCTGCTCATAATGTTCTGGCACTGCACATTCGGCACCTTGGGAGCAGCAGGCCTGATGCTGCCGCCTAGTGGCGCCGCCGCTTTCGCAGCAGCCGAGCCCGTGATCGCCAACGCCGCCGGTTTCTTGTGCTGATCCAGACTGAAGCTCGCCAGCTCCATTGCATCCCGTGAAGCTCGGTTCATCATGGCCGCATCAGGTTTGGCACTAGCAGGGGTCAGTCCCGTCTGGAAAAGATGGGCGAAGTCCTTCCTGGGGGAGCCGAAGCCGAGCCCCATTCCGAGTCCGTTGCCATGCTTCAGCATCTCCGAGATGCTGGACAGCGGCGGCGACGTCAGGTGCTGGGAAACCGAAGCAGCAGCAGCTCCAGAGCTCTGAGCCCCGGCTGGCTGCTTGGGGTTCTGCTGCTGCTGCTGCTGCTCTTCGTCGGTGTAACCCAGTGAAAATCCCTTCCAGTTGTCATTGATGTCTGTTTGCAGGAAATACTCGCCCAGGTCCTCGATCTGCAGCCCTGACATGTCCTCGTCAAAGTCCATCGTCACACAAAGGTGGTAGCTCCTGGCCACTAACAGATACGTCGGCAGTCAATTGCAATCGGTATCTGTACTAAAACACCCGCAAATAGACCACTGTTAGATTTTTGCCATTTGCCAGTTGCAAACACTCAGCCATCCATTTCTCCATCCCGCAATACTCGGCAAGTTGTTGCAACGGAAGTTCCATGTCGCAGGAGTGAATTCACTTTACCTTGTTGCGGTGGTTCCTGCGCCTCCGGAGCTCGGACTCGCGGCACTCGCAATGCCAAGTGGAAAGCGCGCGCTGCTAGAGAAAAAGATGTGGCCACCGGAAGCCGCGCCACTCGTGCGTGGACCAAGGCGTCGGCCGGCGGGCGGGTTCGGACTGTGGCATCATGGGGCGCGGGTGTGCGCGTGGACGTCACTGCTCGTGATGTCAGCCAATGGGCGCGCTGGAAATGTATTTTCGACCAATGATGGCGGTTCAGGCGCGTGCCTGCAAAGGCGGAGAATAGCCGAGGCAAGGCTTGATGTGCCGCACACAAAACGGCGGCGCACTCGCAAACTTTACATGCTTCAGGTTTGGACAATATCTTTTCGGAGGATGATTTCAGTACTGTGTCCAAAGTAGATCGTACTTTTCTGGCGGGGTATTCGGTTTCACCGTCCATAAAATTGGTGAGTATACATTAAACGGCTGTGCATATCAGAGCCACAACCTGTAGATTACTCTGCTGCGAATTGTAAAACAAAAAATATCCGTCACCAGGATTCGCACTAGCATTTCCCATTTAACTGGCTGACCTCCCTTACAAAAACTAGCAATAGCTGTCTTATTATTCGTTCAAAATGCGCGTTTGTTCGCAGCAACCAACCGTGAGTCCAGTCTTCTTTACCACGACGATGAAGGGAGTTGTGGGCGACGTCCTAGTTCACAGTTGCTTGAGGGAAGCAAGCAACCCGAGGTTGTTGCGATTGATATCCCATGTTAACCGTGTTATTATCTACGACATCAGTGAACGCGAAATCCCGAGTCATCCTCAGAAAATGCAATTGCATTGCCTACCTTGCATGTGTAAGCCAGCAAATCTTCTGAGTTAACTGTGAATGGAACAGTGCCCTGCATGGACGCCTTCCCCAGCACGTGTTTCCTTCTTCCTGGCGACGTTCAAGACAGGGCATCACGAACCGCTCCCCTCGTATGTACAATGATAGTAGGTAATGCCAACATGCAACGCGAAAAAAACAAACTCACTGTCCATACTGAAGTTTTAGCATTCCTACACCAGATTTTTAGAATCCAACATACTATTCCATGAAAACCTCCTTTTACTGTCACCCGCCACAGGTGCCATTTCGGTCATCGGTTCCCGCCAAAATGTCGACGATGCAGCAGGCCGAGGAGCGGACGCGTAAGCGCCCGGCGGAGGCGGCGGCGGTGGATCCCAAGCGGTTCAAAGCCGAAGAACAAGCGCGTCCATCGCTAACGGAGCTGCTGTCCCGGAAGGCGGCGATGGAGCCGCAGCTGTCGCTCTCGCAGGCGTCGGAGGACTCGGACGTGCCACTCGCGAGACTCGCGGCACAGCAGAAGGCCAAGCGGGCAGCGGAACTGAAGGCCAAGCCACAGCAGAAGCAGCCACCGACTCAGACTAAAGATCGAGGCAAGGCGACGGACCAAGGAGTCGTCGTCTTCGAATTATCGAGCAAGCGCCGCGTGACCGTGCGCAAGTGGAAGGCCATGAAGTTCGTGGACATCCGCGAGTTCTACGACGACAACGGGGCGGCCAAACCCGGCAAGAAAGGTCGAAAACTATTGTGAAATATGTGCGCTATTGGGCTGCTAGACTGAACACTGTGGGGTGCTTTGGTTGTGCAGGTATTTCATTGTCACCCGATCAATGGGAGAAGCTCTACAGCTTCTCGGATGCAATCACAGAGGCGGTCCAGTTGGTGGAGGAGGATAAAGTGGGGATGGAGTCACTTGCTGGCGTCCCGGGGTGCATTCTGAGGCCGGACGGAGACGTTCGAGCCATCGCGTTGCCGGTGAGTTCAGCGGCTTGATCGTGAAAAGTGTTTTGTTCCGTTAACGAGGCTAATGAGATCGTTGATGTTTGGACGCAGCTATCGAGCAAACGCCGTATTACTGTTCGCTACTTCCGCAACGGGGTCTTGATCGATCTCCGTGAATTCTATGAGCAGGACGGCGTCTCGAAGCCTGGCAAGAAGGGCATCTCGCTCTCGAAAGACCAGTGGGTGGCGTTGCAGGAGATTGCAGACGAGATAACGGAAGCAGCTGATCGACTGTAAACGTCGATGCATTGCTTGTGTGTCGTGTACGTGTGTCCTAGTGCCGTATTATGCGTTGCTTCGGTATCGGTGAATTCCGTTTGCCTTTGAATTTACCTGGACTGGTCCTGGTAAACACGTCTCCCAGTTAGCAAGTTAGTTCAGCAATACTGGAGCGAGACAAAGCGCGACGATTGTGTTGAACAGTGGCAACGCCCGTTTATTTTGCTCTAGAAAACGACATGAAAGGAAGATGCAATGCAGGTAGACAAGCGGAACTGATCCCAAAGCATACGCAGCTAAGGCGGCGTGACTACTAAAATATTTCAAACTACCACACGCTGACGCTTGTGCGGACTTGTCGATGCTGCTCCCAGCACCTCCGAGTGGGGACGTTTTTCTGTGTCAGTGCTGCTCGATGCTTGTGACTCAGACGTGGTGCTTGGCGCTCGTGACTCTGACGTCGGAGTTGCCTTTGTTGGCGAGGCGTCGAGGATGTCATCAGACTTGGACGGGTTGGCATGCGCGCTCGAGTCATCCTGGCTAAGCTGTTTCGGTTCACGCTTCGGCGATAGTGCTGACTCAGGGGAAGACTTGTCTGCCTTCTCATTCTCCTTAGCGGACTGAGAATCTTCACTGTTGTTGCGCGTATCGTCTTGCTGCGGCTGCTCTTTTTCCACATCCGAATGCTTTTCAATCTTGCACACTGCTTCGTCGGACTGAGGAGCTCCGTTGTCTCCGGACGGCTTGCCGCCACCAACAGGGGAAGTCGGACGGTCACCCGAGGCCTTGTCTGGCGAATCCGTCTGCTGGCTCGGGACGTAGTACGGGTCCTTCGGTTGCTGGAGTTGCTGCGGGTGAACGCTGCCAGCACCACCGTGGCTGAAGTCGGAAGGTACTAAGTTGAGACCGAGGACACTGTTCTTGCTGTCATGGAAGTCTCCTGGCATACCTCCACTAAGCATGGGGTGGTGTCCAAAGAGGCCGGCGTTCTGGGGGCTAAAGTCGTGAAGGAGCATGCCGGCTGTGAAAACGACGTTAGTAAGGAGTGTACAGCGAATGAACCGACGCATGGGCGTTACAAAAACTTACTTGTTGGCGACGGTAGAATGCCCGAGAGGTTGGGCGGGCTGGGCAGTGCAGCAAGCATGTGGTGGCTTGACAGTCCTCCGAGCATTCCCATCTGTAACGATGCACACCCGGTTAGTGTGCATACGATCAAGAACCATAGCTCGATCCTCGTCCAACTTACCCCGTGCTGGTACAGCGGGAGCGACGGCGGGGTGTAACCAACGTGCTCCTTCTTGAGAAGCTGCTGGAAGCCACGGTGCACGCGCTTCTTCTGGGTCGGCGGTCGGCTGCGCGAGTTGAGCATGTACTGGTCCGGGTCGTTGGTGAGGCCGAGCGAGGCGCCGTTCATGCCCCCGTGCATGCTCTGGAAGGACTGCCCCGCCGCTCCGTTCGGGGTCGACCCGTGGCCCATGTTGAAGTTGGCCGCAGCTTCAGCATTGGCCCCCGCCGCTGCCGCCGCCGCCGCCTCCTTGGCGGCTTGCTGCAGCTGCTTCTTCTTCTCCCCGAACATGATCTCGTACTGCACAATAGCAACCGCAACGCAGCGTTTAGTCCCAGCGTATAAACATTTTGTGTCATCAATTCACAGGGGCGAGACGCACGTCGTTGTTGTCCTTGGTCTCGTAGGGCTCGCCGTACTCGGTGTACTTGAGCAGGATCTGGTCCACGCTGGTGCTCGAGTACTGGTAGAGCTTCTCGTTCGAGTCGAACACGATGAGCGCGATCTCGCAGTCGCAGAGCTTGGACAGTTCCATGGCCTTCTTGAAGATGCCGTTCTTGCGCTTGGCGAACGTCACCTGGCGGTTGCGGTCGTCCTCGATGCGCTTGATCTGGATCTTCTTGCGGCCCATGGTGCGTTAGTCGCTGCTGGCAACCACAGACACAAGAGAGTAAGGCATCGCCGCGGAGGATCCTCGCCATCATCACGCGGGTGACGCACCTGGTGGAAATAGCGCTGGCGAATATAGGCCGGTATTTATATCCGGGCAAAAGCAGGAGTGCCGGAAATACCGGGCTGCTGGCGGACGGGGTCGAGCTCGCAGGCGCCGCGCTATTTTTATAGTGAGCGACTCGGAGCTCGAGCCGCGGGAGGTATTTTTATCCGTTTTTCTCGCGATCGAGGGGGCTGCCGTTGCAATCGGTGGAAAGACCGTTGCGAAACCCAGCGAGCGAGCGTCTGCCAATTATGCGCGGCAAGAGGCGCGATCCGGGTTTCTATCTTTGGACTGGTGGCCGTTGCGCCCGTTGGGCTCCTGTGGCTTGCTTTTGGGTACCGGCCCGAAGATCGCCCGCGCGGACGTGCGACGCTGGACGGGGGTTTCCGCTGGCTGGGGATCTTTTGGCATCAGGACGGGTTGGCAAATCGCTGCCAGCGCTGCCGCCGAAACTTCTGCTTCATCAACGGGACTCGGTCCGGTTACCGGCACGGGGGATCCGCGACCCTGTCCTTGGCATTGCCATGTATGCTGTATGGATAGGCTTCCAGTTCTAGGAGCATTGCTTGCGAGCGCAGCAGTCAATACGCCACGAACCAGTTGAATCAAAAGATGGCTCGTAACCGCGCGGACAAAGGGCTATCCTTTATGACTACTGGCACGACAACTTGCCATTGACAAAAGCACTGCAACTATTAAACAGAGGTTAAGGAGAAGGAGGGTCTAAGGAACAAGAGAGCATAAGGAGAAATCGATGTCTAAGGAGAAAGGGACTCTAAGGAAAAATCAGTTGAAGCCAGTAGACAAAAGGCGACGCCAGCAAAGGCACCGCAATACCATGGCGGCGAGCGTGCGCAACACCGCCATCAAGCGCATCCAGGGCGTACGTGCCGCGCCACGTCTCACCTCTTCCTGCCCCCTGTAAACGCATCCTCACTCTCCACTGCCGCAGGACGTACGCGAGATGATGACCAACCCGAGCGACCAGTACGCGGCGGCGCCCCTCGAGGTGAGCAGCCAAGCGCAAACAGCAACAGCGTTGCATACACCGCACAGCCACCAGATCACTCACTGTCGCTCTCTGCTGCTCGCTCAGACCAACATGTTCGACTGGCACTTTACGCTGCGCGGGCCGCGCGACACGGAGTTCGAGGGCGGCATCTACCACGGCCGCATCATATTGCCGTCCGACTACCCGTTCAAGCCGCCCAACATCATGCTGCTCACGGTGCGGGGGCCCACTGTAGCGTAGACAGCACAGTGTTCTACCATATTGAGGGTAAGATGCTGACACTTTGATGTGTGCAGCCCAATGGCCGCTTTGAAGTCAAGAAGAAAATCTGTCTGAGTATCTCGGCGTACCACCCGGAGGAATGGCAGCCGGCGTGGGGCGTCCGACTCATCCTGGAGGCGCTGATCAGCTTCATGCCCACCAAGGGCGAGGGCGCTATTGGCGCGTTGGACTTCCCAGCTGAAGAGCGCAGGAGGCTGGCCAAGCTGGTGCGTTTGGAATGGGTCTCTTTGTTGATATGGTTGCTCGCATGGGGCTAATTGTTTTCTCTGTGTGTGGGATAGTCTGTCGACTACAAGTGCGACACTTGTGGACGAGTGGCGGACTTGTTGCCGGAGATGGAGACGGAGAACGAAGACGCAGAGAGGGAGAAGAAGCCCTCCAAGTATGCGGAACAGATTGCACAGCTGCACATGCACAGCTTGGAGAGTGCGTCATCAACGAAGGACAAAAAGGCGAATGCTGCCGCTGAGGTTAGTGAGGATGACAAACAGGAGGCTAGCGCTCCAGCAGGAGCAGCAGCAGCTGCAACACCGACCAGTGCCGCGGTTCAAGAGGAGACCTCTGTTGAAAGCAAGTCCGCTCAGACAGAAGCCTCCGAGTCTGCTGCTTCAACGCACACTACAGCCACAGCACCAGCAGCATCAGCAGAGGAGCCAGCAGTAGCCGAAGCAGCAACACCGGAAGCGCCCGAACCTCATCAGAACGTGGACACGCCACTTGCTGCTCATAATATTGCGCACGTACGCGAGTCGGATAGCGTGGACACGTTCCTGCACTACCTGACTGTTGCTATTGTCGTGGCACTGTTTGCGCTGGTCTACAAGAAACTTCTGCAGATGCATGGAGTGCTGCAGTAACTGCTGGAATCTCTTTGCTGGGCCGGGCTGTACATCATAGGTATACATGTATAGCGTCGGTAAGATGCTCAGAGGGGAACTGGTTGTGTGTGCAAGTACAGTATTTGCGTTGTGTAGCTTGCTTGTTTCACAAACACGAAGAGCGATCCACCTCAAAACTTTATCGTCTATTCTCCACCTATTGTTTGTGTTGGTCCAGAATCTCTTGCATAATGCTGTTTGCAAGCTCGGGGTGAACACGACCGCCACAGCGCTGCATCACCTGGCCGATAAAGAATCCGAACAGCTGCGTCTTACCCTTCCAGTACGCCTCGAGATTCTTCTTCGCTTTCTGCAGGCCGCCAAAGCCAAACACAGACGTTGTTAAAACAAGTACTGGTCGGGTCACTATGCAAGTAAGACAACGTACTGGGTCTTCAAGAACGGCTCGGCAAAGGGCACGGATCTCTTCGGGGTCCTGAATCTGCTTCCAACCTTTCTCCTCTACAATCTCCAGTGGCGTCTTCTTTGCCTCGTTTTCAAAGAACATGAGCTCTAGTACATCCTTGGCGATTTTTCCCGAAATGGTGCCGTCATGAATGAGATCAACGAGTGCACCAAGCTCCGTTGCTGCAACGGGGCTGCTGGCAATGTCGGCGTTGACTGTCTTCAAGTGTCCGAACAATTCGTTCAGCACCCAGTTCACTACCATCTTGGAATGCCGAGAGTTTTCCTTTGCAATCGTCTCGAAGTAGTGCGCTGCATCAGGCTCATTCACCAGAACCAAACTTTCATAGGGCGTGAGGTCGTACTGAGCACACAGGCGAGACTTTAGGGCGTCGGGGAGTTCCGGCATGCTTTCACTAATTTCTTGAATGAGCTTCTCCGCGAAAACAAGCGGAGGAAGGTCAGGTTCAGGGAAGAAACGATAATCCTTGGCTCCCTCCTTGGAACGCATGCGTTTCTACAATTGATTCAGCCAGAGCAACACAACCGAGGTTAATTTTCAGCGTGAGAGAGTCACCGGCATATTGAGCATTTGGATTCGTCTTACGGTTTCTCCGGTGACCGCATCGAACGAACGCGTCTCGCGATGCACTTGTCCGCCTTCCTTCTCAATTAGAGCGATCTGTCTCCTGGCCTCGTATTCCGCCGCACGCATCATGTTGCGAATACTGTTCATGTTCTTCACCTCCACCCTCTCACCAAAAGGAGCCGCAACGCCAGACGTCAGAGCGCGATGGAGAGTCTCTGCATCCGCCTCCTCTCCTAGGTTCGTCGGTCGCACACTCACGTTCAAGTCGCAGCGCATTGACCCTTCCTCCATATTTCCATCACACACGTCGAGATGACGCAGCAAGTGCTGCAACTGACGCATGACCTGACCAGCCTCAAGCGGACTGCGAAGATCCGGCTCCATCACGATCTCCAGCAACGCCGTGCCCGCACGGTTCAGGTCCACCACAGTGCTCCCGTCCACCAAGTCATGGTTGCTCTTGCCTGCCAGTACAGAAACACCCACAACATCAGCTTCCAAGTCCACAAAAAAAACTCACCAAACCTCCACACAAACCTGAATCCTGCTCAATCTGAATCCGCGTGATCCTCACACTTCTCGGAATCACCTCCTACCCAGCAAAAAGCACCAGAAATAACGTCAACCGGGGGGGGGGGGGGGGGGGGGGGGGGGGGGGGGGGGGGGGGGGGGGGGGGGGGGGGGGGGGGGGGGGGGGGGGGGGGGGGGGGGGGGGGGGGGGGGGGGGGGGG
>JAGDFM010000086.1:33242-71628 GCA_019155715.1 Phytophthora pseudosyringae | reverse complement strand
CAATTCTCGCAATCACCTCCTACCCCGCAAAAACCACCAGAAATAACGTCAACAACCCCCCCCCCCCTCTGTTATCTCCGCTTCTTACCTCTTGCTGCTGCTTCTTGGCCTGCTTGGCCTTCCACTTCTTGAGCGCCTCGTTCTTCTCCTTCCTGGACTTGTACTTGGACGCGTCGAACGTAGCCTCGTCGTCACTCTGCGCGCCTTCGTGTTCACTCACGACATCCGACGCCGGCAGCTCGAAGTGCAGCGCGCCGCCAGACGCCACGGGCGCGCGCTGCTGCGTCAACTGGTAGCCCAGCGGCAGGTCGCAGTAGAAATAGTGCTTGCGCTCGAACAGGCTGCGCGGATGCACCGTGGCGTCCACTGCCAGGCCCGTGCGGATGGCCTGGTGCACGCACTCGCGGTTGAGGGCCGGCAGCGTGCCCGGCAGCGCCGCGTCGAAGAAGCTCACGTGGCGGTTGGGCCGCGCGGACGCCAGCGTGGCCGCCGCGGCGCCGCTCATGAGCTTGGAGCGGCTCAGCACCTGCGCGTGCACCTCCAAGCCGATGCAGACCTCCCAGAGCTTGCCGCTCGGGCCGCGCAGCAGCTGCAGCAGCGGCGAACGCGCGCCATTAGCGGCGACTTGAGCCATGTGCGCTCGGTCGATTGGGAATGTGAGCCGCTCGTTTGTTTTTAGGTCGGATCGGAGCGACTAAATGTTTTGTGTGTGTGGCATATTCACAATTTATGCGATACTCTTTTTAAGTGTCCACGAGGACAGAATTTTAGAGGTAAACGTCGGGCTTGAAGGGAGGGAAGTTCTGGAGGTCCGAGAGGATGGCGGAGGTGCTTGCTGCCGGGTCTTCGAAGAGCATCAAGTGCGACGTTTGAGGCAGCGGCGCGTGGTTCGTGTAGATGGTCGGGTGCGCTGCCTCGAAGCTGTCGAGCAAGCTGCGGTCGAACAGCTTCGTGCGGTCTCCGCTGTGGAGCGTGACTGGGCAGCGCGGCGCAGCGAGTTCGGCTTCAGTTAGCACTAGTCGGCTGCCAGCATAGACGGCAGCCTCGATGAGCGGGTCGCATGCCAGCTCGGCGGCCTGCTGCTCCTCGTCGAACATCACTGCACCTTTGATCCAAGCCGCCAGCATTTCACGGTCCCACGTTGAAAAGTTTTTCCAGTTCTCGAAATGAGAGACGGCAGCTTCGAGGGAGGGCCTGCGAAAGCGAAGGCATTTTTGTTAGCCATACATCCCACGAACCTTGGCAGCTCTGTTCACTCAACCAAGAGAGAGAGACGCACCATTTCTTTTCACGGGCCAAGGTGAGCGACACCAAGAAGTCAGCCTTCTTGCTATACGCTTCGTCAACCTCCCCGTAAATCGGTTCAAAGAGTATCAGCCCGTCAAAGGTGCCGGGGTGTTTCGCCTCCGTGGCCCAGAGCGCCGCAGCCCCCATGGAGTGGCCAATGCCTATCAACGGACGGCGCTCCGCCCGGGTTGATTGCAGTTTCTGCACTTGTCCCCACGCTGCGTCCGCACTGATCGCTGGCCAGTTGTTCATCGGGTGCTTCACCCGCGGGGTCTTCGGGTCGTCGCTCTTCGGGCACAGCTGGGCGGGCACGGAATTGTCGCGGTTCACTCCATGGTACGGCTGGTCGTACGTCACAAACTGCGTTGCAGCACCTTGCAGCAGCGGCGAGAGCTTCAGCCGGCGGATCACCGGGTCCCACACCTGCTTGCAGAAGCCTGTGGCATGCGCGAACAGCAGCGTCGCTGCGGGCTTGGCCATGACTGGGCAAGTTGACAACTGAGAATCAAATTGTACATGCACATGTACCGTGTTTGCTGATTACGAACCGAAAAAAATGGTCCGGATTTCGATCCTGCGGATTAAAAATGCAACTACAGCTTCGCAGCACCGCCGAAGCACTCCAGGGCTTCAAGGTCCGCGACGATGGCCTTCGCACAGCCTTCCGGGTCTTCCAGCACCATCACGTGCGACTTGCCGACCATGGGGGCATGGATTTTGAAAGTCTCAGGATCGCGAGAAGCGATCTCCTCAAAGACCTCCTGGCGGTAGAGCCGTGTGGCGCTGCCGCTGTGGAACGTGGTACGGCACTTAGTCTTGGCTTGCTCCAGCTCCGAAAGCCACAGCCGACCGCCGCAATAGATCGACGCTTCAATGGTCGGGTGACACGCCAGCACGACAGCACCGTCGCCCGTTACGTCGGGAACAATGGCGCCTTGCATCCAACTGGCCAGACTCTCGCGGTCCCAGGACGAGAAGCTCCTCCAGTTCTCGAAGAAAGACGTCGCTGCTTCTCTCGACGGCCTTTACGCACACAATTGTCACGGTTAAGATCACACGAACACCAGAAGTTCCAGACACCAAACTGTGCGCACCATTTCCACTCGCGCTTCAGCGTGACGTCCGCCATGAAGTTAAACGGGCGGTTATTAGGACCCGAATCGGGAATTGGCGGGCCGTAGATGGGCTCAAACAGCACGAGCCCCTTGAAAGTCCCGGGGCTGCTGATCTCCGCCCTCCAGAGCGCCGCCGCGCCCATCGAGTGGCCGATGCCAATCACCTGCCGCCCCGCAGAACCCCATTGCTGCGCCCTCTGCAGTAGAGCGGCGGAGCTCAACGCGATCGTGTTGTTCGCCGGGTGCGTCACGTGGGGGCCCCTCTCGTCGACTTGAGCGACGACGCTGTCGTCCCGATTGGACCCGTGGAAAGGCAGATCCACGCTCACAAACTCGGCGCACTGCAGCAGAGCGCTTTGCCGCATGCGCCGGATGATCGGAGCCCAGCTCTCCTTGCAGAAGCCGGCGCCATGCGCGAAGAGCAGCACCGGAGACGCCGCCATAGTCTCAAATTGGTCCCAAGTCTGAAGTTGAGGCTGGGACCAAATTTTATCCGGATACATTCGGATTACGAATCACACAGAGGCGTCAAAGTTGAAGAGGTTCAACGTGATACCGGCGTGATGTCATTGCCTTCCAGGCTGCTATTGTTGCTACGACTTCTGCGCTCACGCCATCGCTGCATTCGTGTGACTGAGTTACCTTTGTGCTGGGGTTTTGATGTCGTGTGTGGCTCACGCCATCTCGTGGTGACATCAAAGCCCCGCTGGGGAGAGGAATGAACCGCCTTGTGGTCTCATTTAGAGACCCTCTCTGTCTATCACGACGATGAAGGCGGCGACGATGGCTCCGGTGCTGCTCTTCGCCCACGGCACCAACTTCTGCAAGGAAATCTGGAGACCTGTTGAGCGCCATCTCAAGGCGTTGCCGCTGGGTCAACGCGCCTCTGACGTGCAGTTCGTGAGCATCGACCTCCCGTACCACGGCGCCAAGCGCGACGACAGCTTCCCCGCCCTCGTCGACAAAGATACGCCTACAGTTAACCATTCGGCGAGTAAATTCGTGACTCTGAGCACGGAGGCCATCCGACTTGAGGTGCAGCAACTCCGAGCCCAGCTTGGCAGGCGCCCGATTGTGGGCGTCGGTCACTCAATGGGAGCTGCAGCGCTCTGGAATGTCGAAGCAGAACTCCCAGGGACGTTTGGGGGTCTGGTGCTCTTCGAGCCGTTCGTGGAGGAGCCCGGGACTCGCGACCCCAAGATCCAGCGCTACATTTTCAACCTTGCATTGAATCGTCAGCATCGCTGGGAGACGCGCCAAGCTGCTGCGAACTACTTCGAGAACGTGAAAGGATTCGCCACGTGGGACCGTGAAAGCCTCGCGTGTTGGCTTGAAGGCGCAATTGTTCCAGAGCGAAATGGATCTGAAGCTGTAGTGCTGGCGTGCCACCCGACCATCGAGGCAGCAATCTACTGTGGGGAACGCCTTTGGCTGTCTGAGAGCGACATGTCAAGTGTTGCGTGTCCAGTCTCAATCCGCAGCAGCGACGACTCGTGGCTGTTTGATCCTGCTTTCTTCGCGGGTATCGAGCAGAAGTGGCCTCGAATCTACAAGAACCATCCGTCGATAAACCATACGACGCACAACCTCATCATGGAGAAGCCAAAGGAATGCGCTGATGCGATCCACGCTGACCTCAAGGACTTTGGCTGTTTCAAGTCTGTGCTTGCGAAGCTGTAGGGGAAATCGTGCGAGCGCATACAGACAAAAACATTGGCACTGAAGACACACGAGTTAAAATTGCGCGAATTCATCTTGTTATTGAAAATCTGGCGGTATGGTTGGCATACATAATGGTGAAAGCAAGCTGAACGACTTGTGCCGCAACGACTTCACGGTTGTTTGTACATATGCTGGCGCCACAACGCCAGCCAGCACACAGTATCGGATGACGCATGAGCATCGTATGGAGGGCATTGTTTTGGTCGTTAGTTAGCACTCCTTGACTGCAATGAACCTCACATTGAAAACGAAGACTTCACGGTTGTCAGTTCTACTTACAAATTGATGACAAACAGCCCCTACCAGTAGTTACTGACGTTGATGCAATGAAAGACCCACGCCATCTCTTGTCAACTAACCCAGTTGCAGTGCTTCCTGAGGGGAGCCCTTTAGGATCGGAAGCTGGCTGATCCGAAATACTGCAGAAAATCAACATTGAGGTGCTACGGACTTCATGGCACTCCGTTACAGTGGAAACGTTTGACGGACTTGTTCTGCTTGAACCGATTGTGGAGAAGCACGGAACTCGTGATCCACAGACCCAACGCTTCATGTTGTTTTTTACACGTTAACGGAGCACTGGTGCGTTATTTGCGCTCAGCTCAATGTTTTGCGTCACAGTTCTTTTCAATGACCCCCGCAGTCGATCTTCGACCTAAGGTGAGTTGTCCCCAATAGCAGCGTACGGCTCCAGCTCCGCGAGGTCTTGGGCGATTTTCTCCGTCGCCAACGCTGGGTTCTCCAGCACTAGCACGTGCGAGTTGCCCTCCATAGGCTCCCGCATCGTGTAAATCTGTGGGAGCCTGTTCTGCAGCGCCTCGAACCGACCACGGAACCACATTTTGGAGCGGCTTCCCCAATGGAACGTGATGGGGCACTTGGGCTGCTGCAGCTCGTGCTCGGTCAGCCACAGCGGAGGTTGGCAGTACAATGACGCCTCAATGTTCGGGTGACAAGCCAAGGTGACCGTGCCATCCTCCGCCTCAACCAACCCGCCCTCGAGGTATCCGGCAAGTGTCTCGCGATCCCACTTGGAAAAGTTCCTCAGGTTGTGGAAGTGCTCGTCAGCTGCAGCTCTTGAGGGCCACGACGCCCCACGCTGGAGCGTCAAACCGACCATAAAGTCGATCATGAAGTCAGTCTCGGGCGAGTTCTGGGCGAGCACGGGCTCGAACAGGATGAGGGCGTCGAAGGTGCCCGGACGAGCCACCTCCGTGGCCCACAGTCCCGCCGACCCCATCGAGTGGCCAACGCCAATGAGCTTGTGCTGCGCGGCGCCCTCCGGGTCTTTGTTCTTGGTCTTCTCCTTCCACGCTTCCACTTGCTCCTGCACAGCCCCAGCCGCCCACCCGACGAGGTCGTGCTTGTCGTTCCACACGCGTGGCGCTCTCGGGTTGCTCCGATCCACCTCGAACGACTGCACCGCCGCCGGGTCGTGCTTGTTCCCGTGGTACGGGAAGTCGAACGCCACGATCTCGGTCGAGACGCCCTGCAGAACGTGCGACTCCAGCAGTTGACGGGTGATCGGGTCCCAGCACTCCTTGCAGAAGCCGCCGCCATGGGCGAACAGCAGCGTCACCTCCGTGTCACTAGCAGGCATTCTCCTTATCCCCCGTCAGCCTGAGGCTCAGCCTTTCGAGGAGTGAGCGGGCGAGGATGACGTGCATGCCACTGTTTTGCCGTGTGTCATGCATGGCGAGCGGTTGACGTCACCATTGCACGTTGAAGCTTTGCTCCCGCAGTCCCCATTTACCATTTACCCGTTAGCTTTGCCCGCGACCGATGGCGAGAGATGCGGTGGTGACGCTGCTGTTTGTGCATGGAGGAGGCTTCTGCAAGGAGTGCTGGGACCCGGTTGTGCGTCGCCTGAAGACGGCGGCGCCGCTGCTCGCAGGCGCCGACGTGGTCACGTTCGACTTCTCGTGGCACGGCGGGCGCGTCGACCACTCGGTGGCCGCTCGAGTGGACCGCCGCGACCCGGAGAAGCCGCGCGTGGACCACCCGGCCAGGGACATCACGACGTGGGCGCCGCTCGACGTGTGGGACCAGGTGCAGCAGATCCGAGCCGAGCAACGCGCTCGCGGTCGGAGCGACAGGACGCCGTTGGTCGGCGTGGGGCACTCCATGGGGGCCATGGCGCTCTGGAAGACGGAGGTCACGCACCCGGGCACCTTTGCAGCGCTTAGCCTCTTTGAACCGGGCTACGGGGTGCGCACACCGGAGAACGACTTCACCGTGGACTTCCTCGTGACGCTGGCGCTGCAGCGCGGAGCCAAATGGTACAGTGCTTGGCGCGGAGGTTGTTGTTAAGCTGTTGCTAGAGCTCTAAGTGTTCCGTGATATGGTGCGTAGGCCGACTCGAGCTGCTGCAGAGGATCACTTCTACAACTTGAGGAACTTTGCTCGCTGGGACCGTGAGGCGCTCGCGGGGTATCTCCGCGGCGGTCTCGTCGACCAAGAAGACGGCTCCGTGCTATTGGCGTGCCACCCGTTGATCGAAGCCTCTCTCTACTGCCACACGCCGCTGCATCTCGACGATGAACTGCAGCAGCGACCTCGCTGCCGCGTCACTTTCCATGGCGGAGGCAGATCCAAGATCCACAACGCCAAGGCGTTCGGCGAAATGGCGACCAAGTACCCTGGCATTTATCGAACGCGTCCGCTAATGCCGGGCCTTTCGCACGCCTTGGTCATGGAGGACCCGAATGGGTGTGCGGATGCATTGGTGAAGGATCTGGAGGAGCTCGTTCCAGCCGGACAAGCGACGCCGCATTCGCGTATGTAGGGGGGAATGGTGCCTTTAACCATGTTCGTTTAATGCGTTACGTAAGGACAAGAGAATCACAAACCAACCAAGTGTCTTGGTAGGTGAACGACTCGCTACGAGGGTGCAGTGTGTCTTACACGCGGCTCAGTGGGTCCTTAAGGAACAACTTCGTCTTCGCAAGGTCACTCATAATCCGGTTCGCCGCTGTCTCGGGGTCCTCCAGGACCAACAAGTGCGTGCACTTGTTCATCGGCTCGTCAAGCGAGTAGACATCTGGGCACACGTCCACCGCATGCTCGAAATGAGAAGTGAAGAACATGTTGGAGCACTCTCCTCCATGAAAGCGAATGCTGCATTTCGGTCGCTTCAGCTCGTCATCCGTGAAGCGAAGAAGCTCGTAGCAATACAACGAGGCTTCGATGTGCGGGGTACACGCCAACACCGTCTTCCGCGTGGGTCCATCTTCTACCAGAGCCCCCTCCACATACGCCGCCAGCGCCTCACGATCCCAAGTGCTGAAGCTCTTGAGGTTGCCAAAGTACTGCGCCGCTTCCTGTCTCGACGACCACGACGCCTTCCGCTGCAACGTGGCGGTCACCAAGAAGCTCGTGACCTTGTCCGTCATTGCAGGGTCCTCCTCCCCATGCAAAGGCTCGAACAGGATGAGGGCGTCAAAGGTGCCAGGATCCTGCACCTCTGCGTTCCACAAGGCCCCCGCCCCCATCGAGTGGCCGATGCCAATGAGCGCAGGTCTCCCCCCCCTTTGCATCACTCGTCTCCCTCAGCAATTGCACTTGGCGGTGCACTTCTGCAGTCGTCGAGGGCACCAGGTCTTACGCGGGATGCCACACCCTCGGGCTCGCAGGACGGCCCACGTCCAGCTTGCGGGTCACGGATTCGTTCCGTGATGCGGGAAATCGAAGGCCACGAACTGCGTCGCCACTTGCTGCACGACGGACGAGCCCCGCAGTCGACGGATGATCGGAGCCCAGACCTCCTTGCAGAACCCCCCCCCCCCGCCATGCGCGAAAAGTAGCGTCACCCTGGTATTCTTCGGATCTCTAGGACGAAATAGACGAACGTTTTTGATTTCAATGTTAGGAGGGGGGGGGGGGGGGGGGGCAGGATAGGACGCGGCCTAGAGTTTGGCCTGAGCGAATGGAGCGAGCTGTTCCAGTTCCTTAGCGATGTGTGCGGTCGTCAGCGCTGGGTCCTCCATGACGACCAAGTGTCCGAGGCCCTGCATCCCTTCGCGCACTGCGTAGATGTGCGGGAACTTGCTCTGGATGGCCTTAAGCATCTTCTCGAAGCACATTTGCGAGCGAGTGCCCCAGTGCAAGAAGATCGGACACTTGGGGCGCCCCAGCTCGGCGTCGGAGAAATTAAGCGGCTTCATGGAGTAGAGCGAAGCTTCCAGGCGCGGGTCGCACGCTAGAACGACGGAGCCGTCGGTTTGGTCCGAGAGGCCGCCGCTCAGATGCGCTGCCAACACTTCCGGGTCCCACGAAGCGAACGCCTCGGAGGTTCGGAAATACTCTTCAGCGGCAGCGCGCGACGGCCTAGCACGTCAAAAGTCAACAAGAACATCGAACACGTTAGGAGCCTAACGCCTGCAGATCTGTCCTAGAGCTCCTCACCACGAGGACGGACGGCGAAGCGTCGTCGCCACGAGATACGAGCACACAGCTGCAGTCCTCGGCGTCTTGGTGTCCATCGCCGGCTCGAACAGGATCAGCGCGTCGAACGTGCCAGGGTGGGCGACTTCCATGGCCCACAGCGCCCCCGAGCCCATGGAGAAACCGACGCCAACGAGGAAATCCGTTGGCATCCTCCTCAGTGCCGCCACCTGCTCGGGCATCGTCTTCAAGTAGAAACTCTTGACGTCGTCGAATTCTCCGCCCCGGACCCTCGGAGCCTTGCGGCTGCTGGTGTCCAGCTTCAAAGTCTCCGCTAGCTCGGGATCCGGTCGACTCCCGTGGTACGGGAAGTCGAAGCTCACGAACTCCGTCTCCACGCGCTGAACAACTGACAATTCCTTCAACCGACCGAGCACCGGCGCCCACATCTCCTTCGAGAACCCGCAGCCATGAGCAAACACCAACGTCACCGCAGGACGCCCCCCCATCGCGATCCCGGCGCACATCCGGACGCCTCGTCGGTTCAAGAGTTGATACCAGTAACTTATACTTTAAAATGAGAGATGAATCGAGTGAGCGAAGTCCTACGCCTCTCCACACCCCGTGAAGCACCTCTACGTCAGCATCCTACTATCGGCCATCGTAATAGCGGCCGCTGCACGTACGACGGACACGGTCGACTCAGCACATCTCGACCCGAACGCTTTCAACATCTTGTCACATCCTATATCATGTCATAATTGATTTTGGCTTAAAAATAATACCTGCCATATTCTTCATGTGTGGGCATGTAAGTTCCATACACCTCTAGCAATTAAATCAAAGTTCCCGTAGTGCAATATTGTACTACATGCTGATCATTCTCGACCTTGCAAGATTTCAAACTTACAGTTAAACCATGGCCGTCAAGACTGTGCTCGTCACCGGCAGCAACCGCGGCATCGGCCTCGCGTTCGCCTCACACTACAAGCAGGAGGGCTGGAAGGTCATCGGCTGCGCTCGCAACGTCGACGCCGCCACCGACGTACGTCAATCCCCCCCTTTGACACCTTTTACCTTACTTAACATCTCGTCTGTGCCACCAGTTGAAGCAGTTGGAGCCGTGGAGGCTGCTGACACTGGACACGAGCAGTGAGGAATCCATCACCGCGGCGGCCAAGGAACTGGAGAACGTGCCCATCAACCTCCTGATCAACAACGCCGGCATCATGGACGTGCACGACCTGCAGTCCACCACCAAGGCGGATCTGCTGCGCCACTTCGAGGTGAACGCCGTGGGCCCGTTCCTCATGACGAGGGCTCTGCTGCCCAACCTCCGACTCGCGGTGGGTGCCGAAGGTTCGGCCTTCGTGGCCCAAGTCACGTCCCGGATGGGCAGCATCTCGGACAACGGGTCGGGCGGCTACTACGGCTACCGCGCGTCCAAGACGGCGCTCAACATGCTCACTAAGAGTCTGGCACTGGATCTCAAGAAGGACAAGATCGGCTGCTTGCTGCTGCACCCAGGGTACGTCAACACGGCCATGGTGGGCTTCCAGGGAGCCGTGGACCCCGAAGAGAGCGTCCAGGGGATGACCAAGATCATCGCGCGCGCGACTCTCGAGGACTCGGCCAAGATGTTCCACTTCGAAAAGGGCGACGTCCTGCCATGGTAATCAGGGGGTTTAGTTGAGGTTTTGTGTAGATTCCAGGAGGCGAAGAAGCAGCAGACACCGTTGCTATGCGGGTAGCGCTTGCTACCTGCAGGCAACCTTAATCAACCTCAATGTTACAGGAATGAAACTCCGCTTCGAATCGAGCGCAACAGCCGTAGGAACCGCTCCAAATTCGTCACTGGTGATCTCAAGAGGCGACATGGCGACGTTGCCACCATTTTCCGGCCACCAGGGCGAGCTGCGTGATCCGACATTGGAGGAATTGTACACGGGTCCGGGCCGGGCGCTACCCGATGAGATCCAGCAACTTGCAGCCGAAGACACGGCGTGCACGTTCTGTGGTGTCAGCTATTTCGTGTTTGCCGAGGTGCAGACTCTGCAGACTACGGCGAAGCAGTACAAAAAGACGTTCCGGGTGCGGTCGAGTGCTTTACGTTTTCTAGTTTGATCATGCGCGACTTACTGTGATTTTGTCTTAACTCCGGGAACGAACAGGACTTTGTGCGGTTCATGGAGCGTGAGCGCTCGGTAGCGAGAGATCTACGGCAGCAGATAACGGAGTTAAAGGGGAATTTTGCTGAGCTCGTCGCGACGTGCAGTGCTAGCGCCAAGCAGCTTTCGGAGCAGAATGCAGCTCATCGTACTGCAAAGCACGAAGCTTTGGACCAGCTGCAGCGAATGCGACGAGAACTCCTGAACTCTGAAGAAAGCTTCCGAGAGCTTCAGGTTTTGGGTAAGCGCAAGGAAGAAGAACAGAAGCTGACACACGCGCAGGTCGAGCAGAAGCTGCGCACTGAGATTTTGCACCTGGGAAGCGAACTCGAGAGCTGCAAATTGTTGTCAGAGTCACAGCAAACAGCTTTCAAGGAAGGTCACGACCGCCACCAGCAACGTGTTCAAGACCTCGAGTCGAAGCTCGTGGAGGGCCAAACACACTGGACAGCGGCTGAGACACAACTGGTTACCGAGCGGGATGTTCTGACGCAGAAGCTCCTGGCCATGAACGAACGTGTCGAGCTCGAGTCGAGCAGCACACGGCAACTGGAAGTGCAGCTTACTGCTATGCGAGAAGAACTTGCTCGAGTCGTCACTGCCAGCGACTCCGAGCGCATATCGAGCTCGCAAATGAACAGTGAGATTATTCAGCTCAAACACCAGCTACAAAACATCGAGAAGACACGAGCTCAACTGCTTTCCGAGAACGGGCGATACAAGGACGAAAAGTACAAGCTCGAAGATGAGATCAATGCTCTGCGTCTTCGTGGAGATCAGCTGCAGGGTCAGCTCAGTGTGAGTACGACGTCCACTGAAAAAGTGAAGGGTGACTGTGCTCGTGGCCTGGAGAAGCTTCGAGACGAGCACCAAGTTGAAATCAGCCGACTTCAACAGGACCACGCGCGCGCTATCGAAGAGCTCAAGGCGAGTCAAAACAGTCATCTGGAATGCCTCAAGAAGGAGACCGCTGCGCTCCAGACAAGAGGTGAACAATCATCACGGCAGGCGCTCTTAGCGCTAGAAGAAAGGGTAGGTTGGCTCTACACATGAGGACAGAACGCCTTGAAGTGAGCAAACCGTGTTTGACTTTTTGTATGGCCAGCACCGGGATGCAGAGCGCAGAGCGAACGAATGGAAAGACCGGGCTTCGCAAAACGCTAGTGAGCGTGAGGTACAGTAACCATAATTCGTGCGAGGTCCATTGTCCAAACATTGTTGACCACCTTGATATTCACTCACCACAAACTAGGAGGCCAAGCGCAACAGTTCACACTTCGAGAACACGGTTCAAGCATTGCAGGGTCGACTCGACGCAAGCGAACGTGACAAGGTGGAAATATTATGCACATTTCAGCAGGTACATGTTACATTGATTGACACGGGGGTGTTCATGTTCATACAGCAAAACCTGATCGAACAAGCCAGGTCTGCGCGCCTTGAACTGCAGCAGCTACTGAGGAATGCACAGAACGACGCTCGACAGGAAACGGACATTGCACGCCAAGAAGCACAACAGCGGCACAAAGTTCTCCAGGATGAGAATGCGGCACTTCGACAAAGGTTAGACAACCTTCAAGACCAGTTGAAGCGTCTACGAGCGCAGCCTCCTAAAGCAGCCCAACCGCAAGGCACGTGGCAACCGAACCAGACCGACAGCAGAAAAGGGGGTCGCCACGAATTCAGCAACCAGGATTGTCACGAAAATGACAAGGTCATCGACCAACTTCGAAGCGCGCTCAGGCAAAAAGACCGTGTACGTCGTTTCTGCCAATCTTCGGAGTGATCTTACTCGAACTAACTCGCTGACCCACTCTCGTCGCCCCAACAGGAAATCGCACTGCTCCAGCAGACAGTTCATCGTGAATGTATGGAGAGGACATCGCTGCTCGAGAGAATGCGAAGCGTAAAGGTGCTTCCTGAGATAGGAATCACGTCGCTAGTAGCCCCGATGGCTTCAAGCAGTCGTGACGATACTGACGACAGCACTGAGCACCTTGAGCACACCGCGAATGGAGATCAGCAGCCCAAGGCGTCATTTTATGAGAAACTCCGGCGAGCGGGATCTCGAAAAGCGAAGCCCAGAAAGTAGGCTACTCGAGGTTTTAGCTTAGAAGTAGCAATTATCATCCGTGTCCTCTTCACCATCGACTTCGTCGTCACAGCTCGAACTGCTATCCTCTTTCATCCAATAGTTCATGGTTCCCTGCATGATCCGAGCGATTCGCTCTGTCTCCGAGTCGTGTGCGAAATGGGAATGTACAGATGAGTGCTGGTCCTTTACCTCGACTTGGCTGTTATGCAAGCTAGAACGTCTCTGGACTGCACGCACATCCGATGATGATAGTCGACTGATACTGCCAATATTCTCTCGGGGGCCCCTCCGTCCCTCAGTGTCACGGAGTGATGTGCGTACCATTCTTCCACTTGCAGGACTGTGATAGTCAAAATCAGGAGACATGCTTTCCGCACGTCGCCCGATTGACTGCACTTGAAACGAGGTTTTCTTAGAACTGCTCTCAAACGCACACGCAGGCTTCCCCATCGTCATACTAACATTTTCATGAAGAGAAACGCCTCGAGATCGAAGCGAACGTGGCTCTCGAGCAAGAGGTGAACTAGAACAACTGCAGCGCTTGTCGCTGACTCCCTTTTTGTCGTTCACCATGATGTTGCTCGTTGCTAACCCTGACGCGCTAGCAAAGCTTCCATCCAACGAAAGCTTTCGTGCAACACGATGTAGGATGAGGGGTCTAGAAATGGGTGAGCCGGGACAACTGGAGCGGCTATCACTGGTATCTCGGAACTCGTGCACCAAGGGGTTGTTCGGTACAGTGACCCGCTTTGGCCCCTCCTCAGAATATTCACAGTCGTTAGCACCACCAGAGGCAGATTTCATATCGGGCTTCGCAAGATATGTGTCACGCATCTCGCGCAGCATTTCGTACACGAGTTCTATCTTCTCGTTTTGCAATGTCGTGTGTGCCTCGGAGTTATTCAGGCTACTCACCCTTCTGTGAGTCTCTTCCTGCAGACAACTTCTTGCTTGATTGCTACTAGAAGGTTGCTCGACAGAGCTCACAGAAGGATTGCTCACAAGCTCAACTACACCTTGTGGCCTCGGTATCAGCGTTTCCACGTTCACCGACTGACGATGCTTTTCGATAGGAACGTCCATCGCATCGCAGCCCACGTCGACAGCTTGTTTTGCCTCCTCAGCGAGATCGCTTAGATTTGCGTCGTCGTCGACATCTTCAGAAACAACTTCGTCACATTCTTGCTTCGGGTCCATACTTGGCGCAGTTTGGACCGAGCAAGCCACCATCTCGACCTGGAGCCCCAATTCGAAAGGACCCACCTGAGTGGCCTTGTCAGCGTATTGAACTTCCGATGCGCTGATAGGACCGGCAGAGCTGGCGTCGGACTCAAGCTGTACTTCTTTTCCAGTATCAAAATCCATCACAGTCTCACTTGGCGCAGCGACATTGCCACACGATTGATCTGCAAGATCCATGTTGTAGCCGGGCACAGTGTCGGCCGCCGTTCCAGCAACAATGGTGTCAAGAGCGTTCGCTTTCTCCACAATCATATTCATAGTGACTGTACTCTTCGGAGACGGTTTGTGAGCAACATGCGAGTGGTCCGCTTGTACAGTAGCATCTTTGTCGTCGTCGATAACGTCACTATCCAGCTCCGAAGCAGCTCCACCCGAACTCACACTACTCTCTCCGTCACTCAACGAGGCTGAATTTGTTGAGAAAGCTCCATCATTCCTAGAACTCCCACGATTCCGTCCTTCGATCACTTCTTCCTCACTTGTTGTAGTACTGTTAGCCAAGCGCATCGAGAATGTGTCTTCCCCGTCGATGTCAGAGTCAAAGCCAACGCTAGCGACATCCTTCACTGGTGTATCGATCTTTGTTTGCTCTGGCACAGTACGCTGCTCACTTGGTGCCTCCCTCCAAAGTCCATCGATATCATGGGACTCCTCGTTTCCAACCCCTGAGCCAGAAGAGCGGGTCGTCCCTCTTAATTTCTTTTCTTCCTCGCCACATTTCAGTATTCCAAATTGGTCATCCACCACCGCACCTTCCTCGGCAGACTCAGCGATTGTATCTTGCTCGTTCTCGTCAGCTCGCGCCTCATCTTCTGCAAGAGGTGAAAATTCCATTTCTTCGATCCCAAAGGAAGCCAAAGTTACAGGCTTAAAGTAGTCAGCATTTAGCTCCAGGCTTTTGCTGTCGGAATCATCATCATTAGAGGCACTGCTGTCATCGTTCGGGTCACTTATAATATCATCAATGTCATCAGCACGGTCTGGTCCGTCTGGTCCGTCCACTTCAGCTTCTGCATCTTGTGCATCTGATACCAACTCTTGTAAATCAGCACATGGTGTTGTATTCGAAGGCTTCAACGTGTCCCCTTCCTTTCCAGTTGTTTTGTTGAGATCAAACACCAAGTTCGTGCAGGGACTTGCATCAGCTTGGGAATCCTTTTCGGGCATCTGGAATATTGCCAGTCGCTCCTCAATTTCTGCCGATGCTTGATGGACTGCCTGCACAACTTTGCCAAGTGAGAATTGCAGCGTCGCTGCCTTATCGTCAGTGATTGATCCGGGGTATTGCTGATCAAAATCGCCTGCAGGTTCTGTCTGTTGTGGGCCCCAAGAGCTGACAACCTTTGTCGGATTCAGCGTATTTTCAATCCTTAGATTCCTTACGTGGATTTTTACCTGCCCCCGCGTCTGGTGCTGTGCATCTTGTATGTGATACCAGCCGTCAACATCGCTCCATCCGCAATGGAAGAGGCTTAAATCGACACGAGCCATTCCTACATAAACATCATTTTCGAGCTGATCTGATTGTGACCTCCTGGCAGGGTGAAACCCAGTAGAACGGTTCTTGTTGTCCTGCCAGACTGACACCTCCAGCGACACACTTTGCCAATCCACCTTGTCCACGTTTAGGGTGTCCCGATAATTCCATTGCGGGCACATACCAGCTCTTACCCCCGTTCTCTTCTCTGGAGTGACAAATGGCTCTTGAAGGGCTTGATTTTCCCGTTCTTTTGCTATTCGAAATGCAGCATACGAACGAGGAGTAGCTCCACCATCATTAACAATCAGATTCCGGCCTTCCTCAACGCACACCTGCAAATAAATGTATCAAAAGTTGCATGAGTGCTATGAGTTCACGAAAAGTACAAAGCTGTTGAAAATACAACTCACCTCGCACGACTTCATCGGTCTCGAAATTAACAACTCGCCTTCCGCTCGGACAATCTCATCTGGGCTCGTGGGGGACATCAATGGTGGGGGTGTTGGGGCAGGTTTTAGTTGGATATCCGTAAAGCGCGAAACGTTATCGTTGCGGGCTCTTTGAAACACGTCAGTCTCGGCTCGTGGTGGGTCGTGATTTACAAAGCAGTGGACGCCAACTCGAGCACCAGATGACTCTAAAAATTCCAGGATGACGAGTTTTAAGTTAGTAAATCGTATTGCCTGAAATGTACAGTTTTGCGCCACCACTTTACCTTCTCCCATACGAACCGGAAACATGCCACGGACACCCTGGGGACGAAATAGAACTGCAGCCAATGGGACGTCTACACAACCGAGCTCGTGCGGTTCGCCACAAGTGCTGCACGATAGCAACACAGCCACTTCAGCGCACGCTTCTTGCAAGGTCGCCACTGTGTCCGGGTTTAACTGCATGTGGGCTTGCATGGCTAACTGGGGTGAAATCGTATCGAATCTCTCGATTTGACTGCCGCCAATCACTCGAATCGTAACTTCCGGTGACCGCCAACGTTTGTACCATTTCCCGTTCTCAACGAATACACGTGCCGCTGTATCTCGGATCAATCTCTCTTCTTGCCGAAACACATTTTCCCGTTCGTCAAGTTCACCTCCCAAGCAAATTGTAACATCGAAGAGGGCGAACTGAGTGTCGCGGCCTCTGTTCAAAATATCGCGAAGATGAACACTTGATTGGTACATCCCCGCTGAGGTTTCAGCAAACAATTGTCGGCTCTTTTCGTTGAGCAGATACTCAAAATCTATCATTGACAACAAGTGGAACGATAATGCGATGCACGCTGGCTTCAAACGTTTTTCTGGGGCGTCGCTTGTGCCAATACCGACAGAGCGAGAGCAACGAAAATGCTTCCGGGAAAACACTCTGCGGGTAACAGCTTGCAGCTTTACGACAGCGCGAATGGTTTTGGCCCAATTAAGAAGCTGGCGTAAAAGCAAAGCAATTGCGCACACTAAATTAGCAAATACTTCGCAGCCAAGACTTCCGAGGGCTACTGATTTTTAGTCAAAAACTGCAAACATACCTGGTCTGCTGTCCCTAGGCAAATTCGAGCCCGGAGAAATCCCGCCAGTTGGCCTGTAAACGGGTTTTCAATTGGGTGTCCGTCATCCACGTCGACAAAAGGGACTGACTTCTCCGAGAAGCTGAGCAACTCCGCCTTGTCATGACTAGTGAAAGTATTCGTTTCACACCATAAGGTTAGATCTGCAGACCACACATAATTGACACGAAGTAAAACGCACCTAAAGAGCGCCGCTAGCTGTCTCAATGGCACCTTTGACAACCCGAGCAGTCTACGTTCGGCATTTTTTGTTGTGTTTAGCCAAGCTTCAATTATCTGTAGCAGCACGATTAAAACGCTGAATTAGTGCTGAGTATCCCCATGACAAGATACAGGTAGCAAACGTACCAGAAAACCACTTGAGAAATACTCGCTTGAATCGTCCGCAAAACCCGGCTGAAAGATGTGAATATTTCCACTGAAATCAGCCCATAATGACGACGCCGAATCCAGCCAACGAGAAGTCCTTAGTTTGCGCGTGACTGTCCGCTCAAACTTGTTTAAGAGGGGAGAATCCCTTGTGAATAGAGAAGGCACCGTGTAATGAAGTGAAATACTTGGTTCATCGAGCAAGTTTGCATCGCCACCGCTTCCACCTTTGTTTTTCACTATGGGGCTCGAGCTTGATCTCGCTGACGTCGACTGAACACGTTTATCTGCCAATGCGGGAAGTACGATATTTGATACGTCTTCAAGCATAACGGCAAACTGAAATGACTTATAGCTGCTGATTCTGCTGCTCAAAACGGCTTCGTGCAGTACCCTCTGCTGAACTTCGTGCTGTGAACGTTGCGGTAATGGATAATCAGATAGGAGCCAATCATGTCGAGCAGCACTCACCTGGCGTTTCGGGTCCGCTTCACTTGAGCTTGCGCTGATAGAAGATAAAAGCAATTCGCTTACAGCCTCGTTCTCTGCACTTCTCCCTTCACTCACAGAGCTTTGGTAGTCTGGGTTCACATTGAAAAACTCAAAGTTGAGCTTGAGACAGCCGACAGGACATAGCTTCTTGTTCCGTGACGACTTAACCTTGTCCACTCGTTGTTTGCCACTTGTTAAGATGTTGCTTTCAGCGATATCACTTACCAAATTCAGCTGAACAGTTGTCGCCCACGTTTTGTCTGTTTGCACGGCCACTGCTAACAGTACGGAAGAATCTACAGCACCCTCGAGTAAAACACGTTTTGAGGCGCGAGGAAAAAGGTTCTGCTCGTGCCTCTTCTGGCTGCGACGTGCATCGCTTCGATTCTCGCATCGGACAAAAAATCGCAGCCGTTTATCGTTGTCGCGCCATTTAATGCTGCTCCCTTCGGTGCTGGTATTTCCAATAAGCGAAGCTGGCGGAGTCAGCGACATCGTACTAGAACACTCGAGCTGCCATTGATGTGTTCGTAGCGACGTTGTTACTGCAAAAGCAGGTACTTCCGGCACGTTTGCTCCAGCTAAGTGTGGATACATTAGCGAGGATATATCATCATGTGAAACTCGGACTTGAATCGGGCTGAAGCGGCTTGATACATTTGATGAATCTCGAAGTTGACGAAGCTGATTATCAACAAAGTCACGGTCTAACTCCATCGATTCGAACCTAATCTTCAGCGCGTTGAGCCCTTTTAGTAAAGTCGGACTGGCAGTTGGGTCTTGTTGTTCAACAATGTCGTTGTCTAATTCAAAGCTGAAGGCAGGCAGCTTGGACTTTGAAACGTTTGGCAAACGCCCGTCACCGGCCGAAACCTTATCCCACTGACTAGCAGGTTCCGCGTCAAACTTCAACAATAACGCTTTCCGCATCTGCTGCATGGCATCATCCACCGCAACATTTGCCAGACCATGCTCTTCACCCGCCAGTCCAACATCCAATTCCTCTCCGTGGTCACCTTGCACCTCCGTCACAGCTCTCTCCATCGACTGCTGCAGCGCCTTCCCTTTCGCCAAAAGCTTTTGAATCCGTTGGAAACCCTCGCTTGTGCCACGATTCTCCACACTCACTTTCCTTCTCCTCCTTTTCAATAAAAAATCGTCCATCTGCTCCGTCCTTTCAGCTTCCAACTTCCCTCTAGTCTCATCAGAAGCATTGGAAGCGGCCACCAGACTCTCCTCGTTCTCCACACTTTCCACAGCTACCCCATCCTCTTCTACTTCTACAGGACTCTCCGTCCACTTTACACCAAATGTTACAGCCAAGTACCCGGCCACGTCTCCGTCGTCCCCGCCACTGGGCTTGATCTCACACAACACGTCGTCCCTCCTCAGTGCCACCAGTTTCTCCTCCGCCGTCATCACTTCGTTGTCTTTGTGCACGTCCAGAGGCAGCCAGCACTGCCCGACCTTCCTCCTCGACTGTCGGTCGATCACGTCCAGCGTCAAGTGCCCCATGTCCTGGAAATATTCCAATAGCTGCTCGGGCAGGACGCTAACCGGGTATTTCATGGCGATGACTCGCTGCGGCGAGTGCGGAGCCTCCCCATCCTCGGCCTCGCCATCTCCAGACAGTAAACTCGGTCGGAAGAGGCTCCCGGGCGTCTCCTCGCCCCACCAGCGCACGCGCACAAGCGACTCGCGAGGCAGCGGCGCGGAGCTCACGGCGCTCGGCAGAATGTGCGCCACAGAGAGCGTCACGACGCCGCGCCGCTTGCCAGACACTTTAGGGGGTAGAGACGTACCTGCTAACTCCTGCGGCAGCGACAGATAGCGCCTGGACAGCGACATGGAGCGCGCCAAAGTGTCGGCCACGTCTGTAGCCATGTTGGGGCAGATTAACGCTGTTTTTTTATTTTGGATGTGTAAAAAAACAATGTTGTTTTGCAAATGTGTGGATTTTTTGTTTTTTCGTTAGACGGCGTGCACGCTGTGAGTTCTCCTGGAGTTGCTACGTTCCGAAGTCTCGGACACTTCAGTGATGGTCTGCGTCGTGTTGTAGAGAAAATTGCTGCCGGATCCGCCGTGGTGGTCGATTGTGGGGTCAGTGGACGAAGTTTCGGCTCGCTTTTCGCGCATCGAGTTGTTGCTGTCATCTGGCATGTTGTGGGTTTCGGATTGGCGATTCGCAATGGCGTTCACGGTGGCACTTGTGACCGTGGTGTCACACGCTTCCTCCTTCTCTGCGAGTATCTGCAGTTGCTTGGGCAAGAGGTCGGGAGACCACTCGCTGCCTCGTCGTTTGTACAGATTCGCCATGGCCACTCGGCTAAGGTCTTTGAGCTTCACTCGACCGTGGGTCTGTTCTGCCACGGCTCGGAAGTGTTGGCCACGACGTAGTGACAGGTGCACGTTCGTCTTCTGGTGGGGCAGTAGGGAGTACATATCGTCGGCGACCAGGACGGACGCCAACTGACTCAAAAAGTACGTGCTTACTGCCGGTGAGACGTTCTCGAGAGCCCTAGAGGCAAAACATTAGCGACAGTTAGTATTCTTTCTGACCCAACGTGTAGTAGTGGGGGGCACGACACTCACTTGAAGTCCTGGATGGTGAGGGAGTAGAGGATGCACTTGCCCGAGATGGCTGTCACCGTCGAGACTGTTCGATAGAGCTCTTCGGACTGAGCCATGAGAGCGTACTGCTCGAACACCGAATTTTCCCCAATGATACGACCAAGATTTGTCTGCGAGTTCAACAGATCGCACTCGCCCTCGACGAGGAAGAACGTCTCGATGCCAGGACTGCCGCAGCGACACACTGTCTCGCCTCGCTGGATGCAAACGGGCTTCATCAAGAAAAGGGCATACGACACGAAACCCTTGAAAGAGTCCTCCATGACTGTGACGAGTGGAATTGAAAACAAAGTCTCGACCGCAACCAAGCGAGCAACGTCGAAGCGCAGATTCGGAGCCATTTTGTCGAAGAGCTGCAGCCATGATTGAAAGCGAATACATTTGTGAGCCCCAGCAAGACCCTTATTCATATCGTAGAATGCTACCTTTTGCTCGGGGAAGAGGCTGGTGCACGCAATATGGTGTTGGTAGTGCTGAACACACAAGAACAAACAAGGTTAGTTTAGTGCAAGCTGACGCGCTGCACGATTAGGCATTACCATCTTGACATTCGTGCACAGTCGCTCGCTAACAGAAGAATCGCGTAAGTAGTCCTTCATCTCTGTCATCAGCACTCGGTATTCGCGGTCGCTCGGATCTAGGTTCTGGATGAGAGTCATCACCGACGAGATGATATAACCGAAAACGGTGGCATTCACGACCACGAGGATGATCACCACGATCAGTTCGTACGGTGAGTGGACGCTGGGCTTAACATCGCCGTAGCCCACCGTTGTAAGTGTAGTAAATGCCCAGTAGACCGCTGCGATGTAGCGGTCGGCGACCGGAACAAGGCCAGCGCACTCGATTATCTGGGGATCATCTGGGAAGAAGGCGTCACCACACCAACTGTGGTAGCCTGCAGACTCGCTCACCATCATCACGCCGTGGAACACGCACGCATTCCAATGGCAAAAGATCGACATGATCGCCAGAAGCTTAAAAAGCCGTTCTGTCGACGGGCTCAACTATTAAGTATCACACAATAAAAAGTTAGTGCAGCTGACAGACAACACGGAGTCCAACAATGAGGCGCAGTACCTGAACAGTATCACGGATGCGGCCAAAGACACGGCTGAGTTTAATCAATCGAGTGAGTTTGAGCAGTCTGGCAATTCGGAAAAGCCTCAGTAGCTTGGTGGGGAAAAGCCGCACTGTCTGATTCGAAGTGCCCACCGCAGCTCTAAAGGAGACAAACCGAGCACAAAGCGCACGGGGTGAGCAAGGCAAGAGCGCGGAGATGGAGTTGAAAATGAAGAAGTACTTACTGGAATAGTTCATCGATGGGCACAGTGGAGATGAGGTCGAGGATGAACCATCCTTTCACGTATCGCCAAAAGAGGGCGCGGGGTTCGTAGATGAGTTTGCGTTCCTCGTCGAAGTAGGCGGTGCGGAAGTTGAGCAGTATATCCACGAGAAAGAAACCATCGATTATCATCTCGAGCACATACCATCCACCGACCGCATCGACGTCGTAGCCCAGTCGAAAAGGAACGACGATAATCGAATAAACGATGCCGATGCCCACAAAGAACTGCCAAAGCACGATTGAGGGCTCTTGGGGGTGAAACAAGTACGTTCCTCGCAGCATCACGCGCTCGGATTTGAGGTTTCGCTTCGGTTGCTCATGTGGAGAATCCCGGATCTTGACAATCATATCGTGCAGCTCACTTTCGTTCGTTGCTCCAGCCAGGGAAACACGTCCCTCAGTCGGGGCGTCAACCGGGTACTGCTCAGCCATGTGGTTGGCTAGCTGCTGGAGAGCTAAGCTTTTCTCGTGATGTCGTTGAATCGCCTCTGGTGTTTCTGTTGACAGCGGTATACTTTCAGGTACGCTTGCAGTTGCCGTAGAAGGAGCGTACCGTTGCTCAGGCGTTGACAAATGAAAGTCGGGTGGCTGCTCTTGGGTGTGATAACTATCTCCGTTGGGGGTGGATGAGATATCGTCTTCGCTGAGCTTGGAAGTGTGTTTGTGCTCTCCAGCTTGAGCTTCATTCAGGTCCAGAGAGTCAAGTCCCTCGAATGTTGCTACTTTTGCCCCAATCTTGGCTTTCGCCGATGGTGTGCCAGGTAAAGCTTTTAGTGTAGCTTTTCGGCCCTGGGCAATGGACGTGAATGGTCTTGTAAGCGGATGTACAGCATGAATCGATGGCGGCTCACTCGTTTCGGGGGACGCTACCCACGCGTGATTGCTCCTCTGCGGCTCATCGGTTGTCGGGGTTGCGTTAGAACGTGCCGATACGGAACTTTCTTTCTCTGTCATTCTTGACTGCTGATCTCCGTATTCGCTGCTCTCCTCCGCTATAGTTTGTGGCCTCGATAGGGATGTATCGATCACGTTCAGAGGCATGAAGGGGGCAATGCGGGCTGGCCTACTCGGAGTGACCTTGCTGTTCATGACAGAAGTCTTGATAACCATATCTGGGATATCAACGCTTTTGTGGTAAACAGGAACACGCGGATCGGGCTTCCTGGGGTCGAATACTGAAGGGTCCACGCGCCTTCGCATGGTGTTCGAGTACGTTGCTGCAGTTTCTCGAAAATGTTTGATTACCTCGGGCCAACTGACACCTGGAGCAATGAAGAAGGGGGATCAGATACTAGCTTGATCCAAATAAAGCTCTGAGAGTTACGTCGGACTACGTACTGATTTTTTGGATAGCATCCCGCGAGAGAAATGTCAATTCGCAGTAAGATTTTGCCACAGCTGAGCAGATACGCACGCCATTTCCGTGGTCGTGGTCGTACACTTCGAGCTGTTTCAATAGATCACCAATCGATGTTAGAAGGCAATCATTACCTTGGACATGAGCGAGTACGAACCTCGCCAAAGTGATCTCCAACACTCATGGTGGACAGACGCATATCCTCCTTGCCGCGCTTCACGATCTTCACAAGCTGAACCTTGCCTTTGATGATGAAAAACACATGCGCCGCAATCTCGCGCTCGACGTAAACATACTCGTCCTTCAACATCGCAAAGGGGCGCATCGCCATCACAATGTCGCTGATCAAGCTCTCGGGGCATTTTACAAAGTACTTGATGCTCGATACGATTTTGGCGTGCACGTGGTGTATCTAAGAAACCGAATAAATAAAAGATTTCGTGAGCTCCTTGGGGAAACCGTATCCAGGCACGCTTCGGACTTACCATTTCGTTTCGAAGAGCAGATGGGAGTCGCTTAAGAATCCGACGCTCCCTAAAAACCGAGCGGTTTTGGTAGAAGTACTCGAAATGGTGGCGGATTTTGTTTCCGATGTACTGGGGCATGCGACGCGAGATAATGTACTCTTTGACAACCGTCATACGCTCATCGTAACGTGCTGCTGCGACGTCGAGATTTGTCACCAAGGTCGAAATGGTTCCGATCACATAGCCAAAGAAGGACACCCCTACGGCCATTACTGCGATGTTTAACAGTCTTTCGTTGTTGTTGTGGGACACAATGTCGCCGTATCCTATTGTCGTCTACACCAGCAGCAACAAATGCTCCGTTAGTTAAAAAAAATCTCCACAAAATAAAGGCGAAAGGTGACAAAAGCTTACCATGGTGACAATAGCCCAATACACGGACCTTACGTACTGAAGCGAATCGCCGTCATCAGCGTGGCCCGCCGGATCAAGCGAAATACTGACCACCCAGGATTCTTCCGAGTCTGTCCGCCCTACGGCGTACCAGAGGCACGCCACAAGATGTGCGATGAAGAGCATCGTAAGCGCTAGCTTGGCGAGCGACACAAGACTCTGATTCGTGTAGACAGCATCCTCAAGATTGGCGAAAACTTTCCCCAGTCGACGAATGCGTGCCAGCTTGAACAACCGCAGCACTTTCAGTCCACGCAGCAACTTGGCCGATAAAAGAGCAGCATGCGCGTTGTTGCCAACGCCAAATAACTTAGCCAGCGACTCGAACGGGAGAGTCGAGAAAAAATCAACAGTGAACCAGCCACGCAGATACGCCGTCACAATCACGCGAAAATTGTAGGACACTTCGCCCGAAGGCAACTGGAGGCCGGTGATAAAATTAAAGACGATGTCGATGAAGAAGGCCACGTCCATCCCAGTTTCCATCACGGCGAAGCCGCCTCCTGCTTCCACCTGAAAGCATACACGAAACGGCACGACCAACGTGGTGTACAGCACCAGGAAAGTGAGCAGCAGGTCCCACATTCTCTTGGCACTAGCCTCTGGGTCGACAAAATAAGGTGGTTTCAGCGGGCGATGCGTGTTGCGTCTTCGTCGGCCGACGTATCCTGGTAAATTCCTCTTGAGCGCGCCCCATAGCGCTCGGCCATTTCTGGGAGGGTTGGCCATACGCTGGCGCCGGTGTCGAAACTCACTCATCTTGGTGTTGAATGGACAACCCCCAGCGCCCTACGGCATACGACTGCGCCGGGTTTTCTTGGACGTCAATAATCTGTCACAACGCCAGCAAGACTGCGGTGGACTCGGAACAAGCAGCCAAGCAGTTAGCTCCGCCACATTGACGACGGCTACGCCGATGGGGGAAATGCTTAGAAGCAGCAGAGACGGCGATGACCAGACGAGATCGAAGACTCTAACCACGACAGCAACAGCTCAAAGCGGTAACTGCTCTGGTAAACTTGGCCGCAGGTGTCTGCTCGGTTCCTCATTGAAAAACAGTATAAATAAATATTCACGCACAAAATTGATCCTGCCAGCCTTGCATCTGCTCAGTCTCATTACGAGCAGTCACACGATGAGCAAAATATTTTGACAGGGATACATGTAGCAGAGAGAGCGAGATGGATCTATTGATTCTCCCAAATCCGCAGACGGAAGCGCAGCATCTGCTTAGCATTTGACAGTGCAACACTTGGTCGACGGACAAAGCTTTCTGGAACGCTGGACACCGTCTTACTGGATCTTCTTCTCACTGGGTGCGGAGCGACGCTGTGGGAAGAGGTTAAGGAAAACCAGCAGGCTAATGCTCACAACGTGCGGGAGGAAGTACCACGAGCTCCAAATGGCAAGGCAACGTCGCACGTCCATGATCTCAAATGCCACACCAGCGTACTGCATTGCCACCCACGTGAAGAACAAGCCCGAGATATCGTAGAAGAATGCCAGCGGGTGGGAGGTGCCGTTGAAGTACGAGAGGAAGATCGCGTGCGGGTGCGCTTTGCGATCCTCGGTGTAGTGGAAGTACGATCTCAGGCGACGGCGAAGGTCTACACGAATTCGTTGCAGAATGGCAAATGTAGGTCAGTACGAAGTTTAATTTACACGAGTGAGGATATGTAGGGCGACATCAATATTGAGACTCACGCTTTCCAACTTCGATGTAGATGCCACCCAAGAGGAAGAACAGGTAGTAACCCGGCGACAGTCCCTATTGTGATAAAACAGTATGTTAGTCTACCACAGCGGCGCACTGGTGTTAGGTGATAGACATGCTATTGAACTTACGTGCCACAGAGCGCTGACAAAGAATGAGGCCATCGTGGAGAGCAGGCCAGACTTTCCAGACTTGGACAGACCGACACGCTGATAGATGTCTGCAAAGAAGCAAAAAGACAACGCCAACGAACATAGTGTAAGTCAAGGGCATGTGTGTCATCATACAGATAATTGTGACGTACAGGTGTTGATCCATCGCGCAACGCCGATGTTCCAGTTGTTGATAGCAACACGGAAGTTCGTAGGGATCTCCACGCAGAGGAGATCGTTGTTCGTGATGCCATTCCTATTGAATCAGATGCGCACAAAGGTTCAGAAGAATATCCTCGCTAAAGCAACTATCAGTGCCAAAGTACGCACCATTTTCCAGTAGCCTGCACGTAGCCAACGCCAGCAGCAGCACTAGCCGCCTCGGCCAGCGACCACGCAAGATACTGTTCCCAATCATAATACAAGCTGAATCAGTAACTGTAGCGCAGCAAACAACAATGTAGGCACTCACGAAACGGAAACGGAACAACACGACAGGAATGCACATGCGGAGACAGCGCACAGCCCACGACGCTTCCGGGAAGAAGTCCGGCGAGTCAATTTCCTCAACCGGAAATTGGAGCGATGCGAAGAAGCCCGCCGCCGAAACCTACCGTGCATTATAATAATATTATCACAACTTCGTCGTACGACAGACAGCTAGTTATCAAAACACGTAGAGAGGGAAAGCAACACGTACCACAATGACGAAAATGTTGCGGAGGTGGACCGAGAACGGAGCAACGCGAATGTCCTTCATCCAGTAGATGTAGTCCTTGTACTCGAACGCAGGGCCGGCAAGGTACGTGGGGAAGAAGAAAATGAAACCTGCACAGCAGCAAGAGTTGATTAAGCCCCAACCACCACCATTTCCAACCGAGCTTCTGTTGCTTCTTGAGCTCACCGAAGTACGGGATCAGCGCCGGGATTTCCTCGAGTTCGTTCTTGAGCATCGTGGGCGTCTTCTTCTCCTTGGGCAGCCCGCCGTCGCTGTAGTTGATAGCGACGCTGCTGAGCTTGAGCGTCAGAATCATCTGCGCCGAGTCCCACACAATGTCCGGGCTGTGGAACTCGCGGTAGTAGTGACTGCCAGCAGCGCAAAGACCCCCCGTAAGTCACCCAATCTCCAGCGCATTGCACCTAATGATTGGCCACACTCACATCCCCACGAGATACGCCAGCAGCAGCGGCAGCACAATGCGGCCCACGAGCTCCCTACATGTGTCAACACCACAAGGATTTAGTTTATGACACACTTTGTGCGTTTGCTCCTCAACTGTCGGCCGCACCTCGGAGCCACCAGCATGAGCAGATACACCGCCACGGCCGTGCCCACGGTGTGCAGCACGGCCGCGTCGAACACGAAGACGCCGGCGAAAAGCCCCAACGCCACGTTGAACAAGTGGCGGGAGGTCTCGCCCCGCGAGAGGTGGATGAGCGGCGCCACGAGGCTGCAGCCCGCCAGCGCCACCATGAGGCGGAAGCCGTTGACGGGGAAGTTCTCGCTCAGGGCGACGCCGTCCACGGGGCCGCGTACGATCTCCATACTCTGCTACACGGTCCAGGCCTCGGCAAGTCGGCGAATGCGGCGAATGACACGCATCGCGCCGAGATGACATCATGGCCACAGGTTTTTATGTGCGAATGGGTACAGTTGGTGTGGCGTACAAAAAAGCAACCGAATGGATACAGTTGGTGTGGCGTACACAAAGGCAACTTGTAAGGTCCGGTACTAGAAAGGAAGGCTACAATAGGCGGCGGAAGGCCACCTCGCGCACGTGGAACGGCGTGGACGCCACGCGGACGTCTTGCAGGCGCAGTTTGCTGTATAGGAAGATAATTGGAAGGTTAGTACAGTTGTGCGGGAATGTTCGAGGTTGGAGGCGGATAAACGTATTGGTGGCGCACCCGGATGCCGCGGTCTGCAGCAATTTGAGCCGCACTTGAGCCGGGTTTTCTTCCTTCGCAGCGATGTTAGAAGCAGCAGAGATGCCTTTGGGTGGCGCAGTTGCTGGGGTGTTGGAGTTTTGGGCGATACCGGACAGCTTGACGGGGGGCAAGAGGGACAGCGGCAAACGCTCGTGCCAGTGCACGAACGACGGCCACATGCGCAACACAAGCTGCTGGAACTTCAACTGACGCTCCTGCGTACATGGCGTGTGGGCTGTAAGTCATCTTCTCAACATAAATGAATTTCTGCTCTTGGTAGCTCACCTCGCCGGGCTTCAGTCCTGCCACTTCGGAGTCGAAGGCTTTGCGGAAGATTGACAGTGCGACGTGGTCGTCCACGATTTTCGGCAGCAACTTGAGTGCAGGTTCACATGTCATAACTGCAGCAGAGATAAAAAAAAAAAGGTTAAACAAAGACTGGCGCTGCATCATATTGTCGCTGGTTTGTACCTGATGAGGAGCTGGCAACGCAGGCGAGGGTTTTCCTCACGAGAGTCATGTACTCGGCAAGGATCGGGAGTGACACGAACGGTGCGATCACAATCGGCGGCATTTTGCGGACGAAGAGTTGGAGATCTTGAGCTAAGGAATCGATGGGCACGCTTTTAATTCCCACCAAAGGAGGGGACGGCTTCGTGAACATATTCGTGAAAGCGCGCCACCCCGTTCGTCGACGCAGTAGTTCATCCTGCTCAATGTCAACGGGGGCATTTGCAGTGCCACCCCACAGTTTTTCTTTTCGACGCAAAATGTCAGATCGCTTGGCCAACAATTGTCGGACTGGGATCTTGCACCAGCAGCTGACCATTTCTCGCGTTCCTTCATCCACACCAGCATCGTCATCGCTACCGTCTCGTTCCTTGGATAATTTCCGAGGTTTTGGGCGTTTCTTCTTGGACTGATGCTCTTCGGGGCTTAGCTTAAGATGGACAATGAACTCCACGAGTAAGTACAAGCGGTCGTTCACAGCATTTGTGCGAACGAGGAACTTGTACTTATCCTGTTTGGTGGATTTCTTCGAGAATTCCCAGACGTCTTCTTCGCCTTGGTGCCAATACACTGGTATTTCGTGCACATTGCCAACCACAGTACCTGCGCCCGTAATTTTCGCACTAGTTGCCTTTGTCTTGATCTCTCGTCGACGTCTAGATGCGGTTTTGGCTCCAGAATGTTCTTCTTGCTCTTGGAACAAACATACATGAACGCAGCGCTTCACTACGTCGTCTTCCCTTGTGTCGAAGGGTTTTGGTACACCGGCCGCCCTCTTCAGTGATACAATCGCTTGAGCCTCAACGCCCTCCGCAATTTGCAGCATTCGGTACTCGTCACTGTTCGTATCAAGCCGATTCAGTGTAAACCACGACGAATCCTTCTTATCATTCAGTCTGGTGTCCAGTGCCAATGCTTCAATGGTTTGGGGCGAAGGGAACGAAAGTACGTGCTCCATGGTATTACCTTGCAGAGTACGGCATGTCGCCGCAGAGGATATCGCCGGGCGAAAGTTGGAAGGGATACCAAAGAACATGAGTAAGCTTCGATCGATGTCCATTGCGACGCCACGGACAAGTTTCTTCATGGCCGAGTAGGCCAGCTGCGAAGTGACATCAAGAGAGTCCAGGAATTGCCTCTGCTTTCTCCAACCTCCTTTGCCACTGTACTTCCGATGCAGTGTCTCCAGCTTCTTTATGAACGAAAGGAATTCATCCTCGCTTATCAAACCGTCCGCGTCCTTGTCGACGAAATCCAGCAGCGCATCTTGCTCCTCAACCGAAAGCTCCACTTGAAGCACTTTGTAAATCAGATACTCGAACTCCTGCTCGTCCAAAGCGCCGTTCTTATCCGTGTCGAGCGACTGAAAGGACTGGCGGATTTCCATTTCGCGCTGCTGGGACAGCAAATATGTTTTCTGAGCGAGTTGCTTCTTCACAAACGCAACAAATTCGTAGAAGTCCAGCTGGCCGTTCCGATCGAGGTCTGCGTTCGCCATTTCAGCTTCCAGTTCCTTCGAGGTGAATTCATGGCCCAACGCTCGCAACACATGACTAAGTTCGCGTTTGTCAATGGTGGCTGTCTGGTCCAGATCGAAGAAATCAAATGCTCGACGAAGCGAGCGCTTCAGGTGTTTGTGATATTCGTCATCTGACCGGCTCCATTCCTCTCCGCCGTCGTCATTCTCACTGTTTTCAGATCCATCCCCAACGTGCTCGTCTGGTTCTTCATCTGTCTTGTCACCATACGTGCTTCTGACATAGCTACCCCGCCGGATCGCGCGTGGTCCTCTAACTTGCTGGCGCCAGCGAAGTTGCTCAACATCTAGACCAGAAGATGAGTCATTATTGCCTGAAAAGCGAGAATTGTCGCCGTTATCGCTGCTATACATCGCATTATCACGCGTAGCTCGTCGCATTCGCACCGATCGTGATCGACTGACATTTCGCCTTCGCCTAGGACTTGGGCTCCTTCGCCCGTAGAATGAAGCTGAGCGACGCCGGCGAGGTGATTTCCTTCGTGATAACTTTTGACGGCTGCGAGACCGAGGACCCGGACGCGAAGCCAATCTCTGACTACGACTCCTTTTTGGCGTCTCTCGGGAGCTTTCGTCAGTTCTCTTGGTACGAGATCGATCCTTCGATGAGCGTTTGGGAATGTCAGAGCTACTGCTGTCTTGCGCTTTGCCTTCCTCGTCACTTCTAACTGTCGCGGTCTTCTCTTTGGTCTTGCGTTTGGTCCTGCTTTCACGGTTCTTGTTCGGTTCGCGACCTTTGTTCTCGTGTTCACTTTCGGTGGAGGATAAATCAACAGCTCGTTTGCTGGCCGTCTTGGTATTGCGTCTGGACTTCGGCCTTCTTTGGTTATCTGAGGCAGAGCTGCTAGCGTCGTTGTCAGATGAATCTGAGTGCTGGTTCCTCTGTTTCTTTTTCGTAGTCCGTTGTTTTGCAGCAACCTCCTCGTCACTCGACGTCGAATCTCGATCCTTTCTCTGTCTTGCAGGTTTTCTCTTTCTTGCTCCGTCGCTATTATTTTCCTCTGAAGATGCCGAAGCCTCGCCTTTTGCAGGACGTTTGGCAATGCTATTCCTCCCACTGCCACTTTTCGCAGCCTGTTTTCGTTCAAACGCCTTTGTGATCCCCCAGCTAAATGAGTTCCGGACATTCCGCTTGGGTCTGAGTTTCTTCTTCTTGACAAAGTCTGTGGTGCTGCCTGTGTCACTTTGATCCCCACCTTTCTTCTTCTTCATCTCAGCTCTTTTCTTTCCAGATGAAGCAAACAAAGTGAGAAACTCGTTGTACTGGATCTTGCCGTCGCCGTCGACATCGTACTCATCAGCCAAGCACCGAATCTGTGCGTCTGTCAGTGGGAGCCCCATGTCCACAAGAGCTTCCTTTAGCTCCACTGCATCAATTTCCCCGTCGTTGTCATCATCCATCGCTTTGAAAACTTCGTCCAGTTTCCAGCCTTGTTTTGCGCCTGCATCTTCGATCAGCAGCTTCACGCGTTCGTGGACCTTCTTCACGTCAAGATGAAGCAGCGGCTGGAGCCACTGCGCAAACTGCACGTAGTCGATTCCAAGCTGTTGCTTCTCGTACTCGTACTCGAACCGATCCACAAGCGTGCTCATCTGTGTTGTAGATAAGCGAAAGGAAGGGCCTTGATCTTCACGTTGGAGCGCACGCTCAAATTGCGTGGAAGTGACCCACCCCTTTTTGTGCCTATCAAGCTTTTCGAGTCCTGCTGCCATGTTATACGAAGTTGACGACTGCTTCTTCCCGTCATACTTGGAGATACTTCCACGCAGCGACTCTGCAATTTCACTGAGTTTCTCCGAGTCACGGACGTTGCAAGCGAAATCAACGAACGCCGCGTAGTCGACGAGTTGTGTCGTTCTCTCTGTCTTGTTGTTCCCGCTGCTGTCACTGTCGTCTCCCCCTCCCCCACTGGTCTTGAAACAGTCAGCCAGAGATTCATGATGCCCCCGTTTGTCCAGTTCGATCCCCATCTTGTTCAAGCATCTTGTAAATTTCTCGGCCTTGATCACTCCAGGGCGCTTCGCCTCCTCGTACTTGGCGAACTGCTCGAGCCAATGGCGACTCGCGCGTCGCTGCGCCTGGCCCGCCATGGCGCTGTATACCGACTCCACAATAGAGTAGTCTAGCAATGGAGCGCGCTTCATCCTCCCGGCCTTCTTGAGCCTCTCCTTCTTCTTCTGCACGACATCGTCACTTGAATTCTCGACGCTGGTGCTCTCTCTCGCCTTGCTCTTCCTCGACTTCCGTCGCGTCGGTCCAGGCGACGAAGAGCGAGGGCCGCGAGGTGAATCCCGCTCCGACAAGCTGTCCGCAGGTCGACTGCGCCAAGAGGATCCTCCAGTCCGCGTGCCTCGCTTCAACATTGCCAACAACAGTTCTCCGAGCCTCGCGCCCCTTCACGCAACATGGCTACAGATAGTTGAAGCTAAATATCTTTTCAGCCAATGAAACAGCGTCGTTCAGTTGTACTAGCACTTAACTCTTGGGCACATTATCGACGGATCGATGTTTCTACGAGCCGTACGGACCCACGCCAAGCTGGGCGCGGCGGCGCTCATGGGCGCCCCCATGTTGCTGTCGCAGCAGCAGGCGCGTGCCGAGCAGCGCGTGTATGCCAGCGGGTACGCAACTCCGAACAAATCTACAGGGAAAAGCCAAGATATCTAAGATATTCGGTCGGATTTTGTGTCTCCAGGGAGGCCCTGGGGCGAGGAGTGCGTCTCGAGCTCTGGAAAGCTCAGGTTGGTTTACAGTAGTTGTCTGTAGGGAGAAAACGAGGACTGACGGACATTTATGTGGCTGCAGCACGAGAATGTGGTGGTGCTGGACCTGGAGAGCGAGCTCATCCAGCTCGGCATGACGCGGATCCGAGACTACGAGAACGCGGGTGGGTGATCAGAGACAAGAGTGGGAAAGGGTCGCACGGGTGCTTCCAGGGTACTAAGTTTGTGTGGTATCAGGCGCGAAGTTCACTCACGATGCGAACGGAGTGCTGCGCTCGACGCTGGACTTGGCTCTAACGGAGCTCCCGAACGACGAAGAGGTCTGCGGCCAAGTTTGTTTTTTGTATGCTGCTGTTTTACTGTAGGCTGACGTTGAGGAGCTGCTTGTGCAGGCTGTTGTGACGACTCCGCGTGGATACAAAGTTGAGGGACTGGTGTTTGAGGACGACGTGAAGGTGTGCGGCATCAGTATTGCTGCGAAGCTGGAGGCCCAGAAGGGGTGAGTGAGAACGCTGGGTAGCTGTCAAGGGAGTTGGTTCTAACTCGCTCTATCTTGGGTAGTTTGTCGCAAGTTCTGCGCACTTCCCTTCCGTACGACTCCAAATACGGCGAGGTTTTGGTGCAGCAGGTCGCCAAAGGTGGCAACAAGGTGAATGTCCTACATTTTCTGGGTGCTTACGCGAAGTCGTTGGCTAACGAGTGTCTTACGCTGTCCAGATTGCCAAGGCGACTCTCCCGGAAGACCTAGATGGCCACGAAGTGCTGCTTCTGTTACCGGAGCTTGCGTCGGTCGCCCAGATCGACAAAGTCATTCATGTACGCTTGTCCTATTATCCCTTCTCAAAACGTTTTCGCTGGCAGTGTGGTAATGTCGTGTTGCAGCTCCTGATGCAACAAGGTGTGGAGGAGGAAAAGATCACAGTCGTGACCCTCATCACTAGCCCCGAGGCTGCAGACGGCTTCTGCAAGGTTTCTCTACGCTTTCGACCGAGTACTTCATTTGTTTTGGGGCTAACCTTCGTGTGGTGGCTAGGCTTTCGGTGATGCCCGATTGGTGACCGCTTCCTTCGACTCGAGGCTCAACAATGAAGGCCACGTTGTGCCTGGTATTGGCTCCTTTGAAGAGCGCTACCTGGGTGCCCCCAGCACCGTTGTGGATGTGATCGACGACCCCGCCGAAGACACTGGCGACGAGGAGAACGCCCTGAAGGCGAAAATCACGTCGAAAATCTCCTCGTGGTTCAAGAAAGACTGAGCAATCAGAACACTCAAGAAAATACCGCCCACCGTGGACGACGTCTTCAAAATGCACGAAATCGCTTTGCTCAGTACAGCCACAAGAAATCAGTACGGTAAAGCGAGGCAAATGGCAAAATGCACATTGGGAATGCATTGCCTTTTTTTGTAGCCATGTTTAGTAAGCATCCTGTGCCACCTCAATGAAACACCACAAACGTTTTCTGTTGAGCCAAAGCGGCACAACCAGAATTGCGGACACGTAAGCGAAGATGCCGATGAACTTTAAGGTCACGTTCGCCAATGGCACGTCAATGAAGCTCATGGGCCTGCCGGACAACCTCACGCTGGACGGTCTGCGCGCTCATCTGTTCGAGAAGACGTCCATCCCGCCGCAAGACCAGCATGGCAAGTGTCAATTTCCTTTCAGTGTATCATTACTCCAGACTAGTTGATAACACGCCTCTCTAACCTTATTCGGCCCTCGGTTCAATGCTGCAGTGATGACGGGTTATCCTCCCAAGATGATCGAGGGATCGGGCGTACGTGGCAGCAATTTTATTCCCGTGGTAAAAGGGGTATTAGTCGTTTTTACGGAGACTTTGACTGTGTCAATGTGCAGGAAAGTACCCTGTCGTCTTTGGGCGTTCGGACGGGATCGGTGCTGGTACTCAAGGAGGCACCGGAGACTGGGGGTGTGCAAACCAAGTCAACGTCGGTCTTTATGCGGCGTGTCATGCCGGCGGACAACAGCTGCCTGTTTCATTCGATCGGGTATGCCCTAGGCAAGGGACGAGAAGGAAATGGCCCCATGATGCGGCAGTTGATCCGGGATACGATTCTTGCTGACCCAGAGAAATACTCGGAGGTGTTTCTGGGGCGCCCGGTCTACGAATACTGCGCGTGGATTATGGACGACAAGTCGTGGGGTGGCGAGATCGAGCTGTCAATTCTCTCAACGTACTACAAGGTGGAAATGGTCGTATTTGACGTCACGAGCATGAGTCGATTGTGTTACGGTGAAGACCAAGGCTTCACGCAGCGAATGTTCCTGCTCTATGACGGAATTCACTACGATCTGGTGGTCGAGGCACCTTCCACCACAGCTTCGGAAAGTCAGGACGTGAACCTCTTTGCGATCAACGATTTCTCCAAGGTGCGTGGTGGCACCTGAGTAGTTTGAGAGGAATGATATTGATGTTTGCTGGTGGCGTTTGATCTGCAGGTGGAACTTGCTAGTGAGGTCGCGGTGGAAGCTCATCAGAAGCACGAATTCACCGACGTCAGTCGCTTCAGCATCATGTGCTTGGTGTGCAGAAGTACCTTCGTTGGACAGGTGGGCGGCTAGATTATGGTTGTCGTTCGTGTGTATCTCTCTGCTCACGTGTGTATCTGAATTGTTTCAACAGAAAGAAGCGCTTTCGCATTCCGAAGCTACGGGTCACCAGCAATTTGGCGAAGTCAAACCCTCATCTACACGCTGATTTAGAATAGCAAAAGGGCAGAGCTCTGCTATTCAAGCTTAGCATATCACGACGAACGTTAGTTAGGATGTGAACAGAATGTTTTGCCTGCGACAAGCCAGCCGCCAGTCGATTTACTTGTCGAGGAAGTCCACCTTGTCGATGCTCAGAGGTGACCGAGGGTCCAACCCGGGCGACAACTACCAGCTAGCTCCTGCTTGATCTTGTAAACCAGTTTGCTATACCACCACAGCAGCAAAATACTGAGGGTACAACGACGAAATGTCGATCCAGAAGACCGGCGCGAGCGTTGAAAGAGCCGGGAGGACGATACGCGAGACCGAGCATACCCATCAGCGTTCCTTGAGGACGGCCACCCAGCAGCTTCGAGAACGCCGCCACGACAACTGCTGTCGCAATGGGGCAACCCACACACCACACGAAAAACTCCGCCACTGCCATCTGCGGGAATGACAAATGCGCAGGCACCACTACCAGCATCACATTACCTAAAAGCAGCACCAGGACTCCTAACTGAACCAAGCTCACATCCGAAATGCTGCGGCAGAAGTACTCGATCGAAAAGTACGATAGATACCGTGCATTAAAGTTCAGGAAGACGAACACCACCGCACCAATATTCACAACGCGTTCCGGCATCGTCGTCATATTGCTCAGAGTCTTCTTCTGCGCAGCGTCTCGTGGTGATTCCAGTGGACCATCCCCCGTTTGAGTAGATCCATCGTACAGCGTGAATATGCCACTACAGGTTGAACGGATCAACCCCGGCAACGTGAGCTTGTTGAAGAGAATACCCAGTAAGTAGGTGTCGGTATTAGCAACCAAACTACCAAGTCCAGGGGTCAACGCATAGCCAAAGATCACAACGGTGGCCAGCATTGTCACGTATGTGAGTCTCTGGTTGATGGTCATGATCGATGACACATCAGCGCGGCACACGCTACAGTTGCCAGCGCCGAAGCCCACGATGAACCGACTTGCGGCCAGCGCTGTCAGACTACCACTCACGTGCAGGTACGAAGTTAGTCATGACCATGTTGGTGTACCATTCATTGCCCCAGGCGGCGAGGCCGGCTCCAGCTCCAGCTTCAGCGCCGATGGCATTAGAGGTGCATCCTATCCCGGCGTGTTGCTGCATCCTGCAGGATACGTTTCGGTGTGTTTACTGTTAGCACTCAAGGAATAGCAATGTGTGGATGATGAAGATGTATTAGCGAGACAGGATTTCAAGTTACAAGTACTGTACAGGTTGAGGCTCTAGTCGTCCTCAGGGAAATCGGCCTTGTCCGAGCCTAGCGGTGACCGCGGGTCGTTCGGGGGCGACACGATCTGGAGCGCGTTCTCCACGTCGGCCAGCATCGCCATCTTCGTCCGGTGCACCAGACCAGTGTACCACCGCAGCAGCACGATGCTAAGCGCGCACAGCACAATGTTGATCCAGAACACCGGCGCCAGCGTCGACACCACGGCGGGGAGCAGCGGCAGGATACTGCGCGAGATGCACGCGGCCGAGCCAAGCAGACCCATGAGCATGCCCTGTGGCCGCCCGCCAAGCAGCTTGGAGAACGCCGCGATCACCACCGTGGTCGAGATGGGACACCCCACACTCCAGACCAAGAGCTCGGCCAGTGACAACTGCGTGAACGTCAGGTCCTCGGGCACCATCGCAAGCAAGACGTTGCCCGCCAGCACCATCGCGAAGCCCAGGTGCACCCAGTTCTCGTCGCGGATGCTGTGGCGAAAGTACTCGATCGCGAAGTACGACAGCAAACCCACCAGTCCGAGGTAGAACTGAAAGTTGGACGCGTCCACCACGGCGCTCACGCTCTCGGGGTCGCTACCCGTTGCCGCGATGAAGAGCGGCACGTTCACCGTCTCGAACACCGACAGGATGCCGCGGGCGTTAAAGTTCAGGAAGATGAACACGCCCACGCCGATGTTCACGATGCGCTCCGGCATCAGTGTTTGGTTGCTCAGCGTGTTGCTGACGGAGCCCTCCTCGGCCTCCTCCTCCGGCCCGTCTTGCACCGAGACGGTGTCGTCGTACACCGTGACGATGCCGAAGATCGTCAGCACGTTCAGCAAGACGAGGATCATGCCTGGCGACGTGAACTTGTTGAAGTGGACGCCGCAGATGAGCAAGTCCGTGCTGGCCACGAGACTGCCGAGTCCGGGGGTGAGGGCGTAGCCGAGGAAGACGACACCGACCAGGATTGTCAAGTACGGCAGGCGCTGGTTGATCGTCGTGATGGAGGCGACATCGGCGCGGCAAACACTGCGGTTGCCGCCACCGAACCCAACGATAAAGCGACTCGCCGCCAACGCCGTCAGACTACCGGTCATGTGCTCGTCGGCGATGAGGTAGATGACGTTGCCCACGAGGCAGATGAAGGTCGAGATGAGGTACACTGAGCGGAACGAGTAGCGGTCGCACATCCATCCAAACACGGTGGACGAGAAGAGTCGTCCCAGTGAGAAGAGCGCATTGACGATCCCCATGAAGGCCAAGTCTCCGCCCAACGATGTCGTGTACAGGAAGAGCGTGGGTAGCACGATTCCGCGCGACGATTCGGTGGCGAACTCGAGGAAGTTGATCATGGCCATGTTGGTGTACCATTGCGCGAGTCGGCGTGGCGGGGGCGATTGCGAAAGCTTGAGCAGCGGCACGGACTCCTGGTTGTTGGACGCAGTGCCGTAAGACGCGGTACCGCTGGAAGACAGAGCTTGACACACCATGCTGGGGTGGAAGTGGTGGTCGGTGCGACGCCGGCTTGGAAGAATCGGAAATGAGCCTTTATCGGTGGATCGCCGATCCGTGCGAGCTTTCGAGTGAAAGCTGTGCGAGCTGTTGCGGCTCAGCCCGAGAGTTCAGGGCACAACGGGGGGGGGGGGCTTCGGAGGCGGATTAGGGGCATTAAAGTTCGTTTCCC